>PVIC010000895.1:0-104646 GCA_004025085.1 Thryonomys swinderianus | reverse complement strand
AAAATTGAATTCTTTATTGGTACAATTTATATACATCTCAAAATCACATATAACATTGGGAAATTTGTACCAGTATATGCCACATGTTAATTCTCATTTTTACCCATATCCCTACCCACTCCCCCTCCTCCCCCCTTTATACATGCTTTTTAATTTTCTTTCTGTATCATATTTATTCCTTCCCCTCATCACATTCCCACACCAAGTTTCCTATAGAAGTTTTCCACTCTATAAAAGCTGTCCTACTTTCTAGAGCTCATTTGCATCTACAGGTGTTCATGCCAAAGAGAAGATCCGGGAATTGTCTATCTGTGATCTATTGATTTCACTTATTAGTATATCTTCCAGGTGTCTCCATTTGCACCTAAATGGATTGATCTTGTCATTCTTTATGGTAGAGTAATACTCCATTTTGTAAAAAAAAAACACATCTTCTTTATCCACTCTCCAGTTGATGGACATTTGGGTTGTTTCCAAGATTGAGCTATCACGAACATTGGAAAGACAGATGTACACCCTTGTTCATAGCAGCTCAGTTGGTGTAATACTTTTTACAGAGGAAGTATGAGAGTCACTTTGAAACAGGGTCTAATTATGCTAAGTTGCCCAGGCTGATCGCAAATTCCTGATCGTCCTACCTCAGGCCTCCCAAGCAGCTGGAATTACAGATGTGTGCCACTGTGTCCAGCTATGAGAGCCATGCTCAAGAGACCTGCATATGGAAGAGACAGTAAGATGGTTACACAGGATGAACTTGAAAGTAGAGTACAGGAATTAAAATTTGATTTGGTGACTTATTACTCTATCAATAGCTGGCTCAGAAATATACTGAAACATTTCTCTTTCACTGACATGTCTGTGATCTCAGAGATCTCTTTTCAGGTCTCCATGAAGGTGGGAAACATTATGAACATTTACCTTTCACAACTTTCTGGCTGGTAGGATAGTTCAAAACATTAGGTTCTAATCTATGCCAACTGTTTTGGGCCTTTGATTTGGCATTCAAGGGATTAATATAGCTCGTTCAACTGTTGCAGCTAAAGTATGAAACTATTCTTGCTGCTGGTTATTATATGTAGATCAGGTGTCAAAAAATTGAAACAAAGCCAAGAATGCATAACTTAACCATATTTACCATAATGTTTTTCTGATGATATAGATATGCTTGGGAAGATTTTACATTGTAGGTAAGAACTGTCTAATTCAGAATATTGCATATGTCACAGGCCCCTCTGCACAATAGTAGTTCCATGTCTGTTGGTCCCTTCTACCATCCTCAGGGAAGAGGCAATGGAAGGAAGTTCTCTAAATGACTTAATACTGGTAGAATTCCTTTAGTGCTGAATGTCTTTCCAAAAGATGTCATTTAATCTGGAAAGTGAGAGTGGGAGGTTAAAATGAAAGTGGTTTTCAACCTGGATACTTAGGAGAACTCTCTTTAGGGAAAAATTCTTCAACTTTTCCAAGGCTAAGAATTGACTCTTTTTTTTTTCTTCACTCTTTCCTTACTTACCCCCAAAGCAACTTTAGGTATTGATGTCTTTAGTATAAACACTGTTAACAGAGTGTCTCCATTAGAAGAATGCAGACAGTTCACATTTATTGCTCTTCTCAGAGATTTTTATGGACCATTTAATAATAAGTAATTTTCTTCTTAGTTCAGTGAAGTTACATTATTTTCTGCTTGTTTGCAAAATATTTTAATCCTAACAGAGTAGTAACAAGTGTTACACAACTACATATATTCCTCTATTATTTTAATCTTCAGTATAATGCCATCAGTGCTGCTGTCATATCCCTCTTTTCAATCTGCAAACGAAGAAACTGGAGTATGAGAGGTTAAGTGACTTGCCCAAGGACACAGAAGAGTATATTTGAACCTGAAATTCATAGCCAGGTACCATGACTTTAACATCCTTGAGAGTAACCATTTGCTACAGTGTTTATACTGTTGCACCTAAATTTTGATTCATACAAAGATGTGAGAGCCTCAGGTGCACAACTGTTTGTAATTAGGTTTTTCTGGAGCACTAGTTCTTTGCTACATTATGTGATGAAAGGACTTGCTGTTAATCATTTGTGATCTCAGGTAGGGTGCACATTTTCTGCCTCTTGGTGCCCTCTCTACAAATTAACAATCTTGCCGTAAATAGACTAAGTACACTTAGGTCCCTACTAGAAAGAAAGCAACTATAAACCTGGGCTAGGCTTAAAGTAGACCCCACCCCTGTCCCCGCTCATCCTCACGTTAATTTCAAATTATATGTGAGGTCAGAAATGTCTCCCCTGGTCCTGCTGTGATTTCTGTCTGAATGGCCACATAGGGGGTACCGTAGGACAAAATGCCATTCCTCTCAGGGTGAGGTGCATATGCTAGGACACCTCTTGGGTTAAACTTCTGAATATTTAGTTGTAACATTAATCTACATGGACCTGTCCTCAGAGAAAGGATTAGTATACTTTTCTTGTATAAATATGTTTACTGTGAACACTTCTGCCTCTTAAAGTAGAAACATTTGGGTTTCTAAGTCCATCTGTTTGTGTTCAACCACATGGCTAAATTGTCTTCTAAAAAATTGACAGTAGATTTTTTAAAAGCTACATCATGAAGATAATTTATCATCTTCAAATAATGACCATTTTATATTCTTCTTTCTGGAACATATACTTTTGATTTCTCTCTTCTTGTCTTGCTGTGTTGAATAGTAGCACATCAAGGATGACCTAAAATATAAACACAGTGATTGCAGGAATTCTGTCCTTATTCTTGATCTTAAAATGTTTGTTGCAAGTTCTTAGTACATACCATTGTCAAGGTTAAAAAAAAGTATGATCTACCTAGTTTTAATTTGAAACCATGAACTTGTCTTGAAGATCTTAATTGATTATATCTTGGGTTATGGTGGTGTTGGCCCTACTTTTTTTTCTGTTCTCCTAGATCTCTCTGCAGTTAAAAATCATCTTGAAGTACCATTCAGATTATGTTAAAAACATTTAAGGACCCTACTTAAGTCAGAACTCCTCAACTTGACTTTTTGTGATTCAGCAGGAGACCTTGTATGCTCCCTTTAGCTTTCTGCCTTGATCATGCCATGGCATTTTAGGTCTCTAATTGGATATGCTGTCCCACACTCACTCCTCAAGCCTGTGTTGATGAGGTTCTTGTCTTCTTGGTATGCCGTTCCATCTGTCTGTGCCTCTTGAAAGTCATTCTCATCTAAGTGCAGGATACATGATAAATGGAATGAATGTACTCACATTCTTATGATTATATGTAGTATCGTTTCCTTCTTTCTTCCTTTCAGTCCCACCTGGGGACTAAAGCAGACCCAAGCATTGTTTTTGTAAAATTCATTGTAATCAGATGAAATTGCAAGTACAAACATTCCTTAAGGAACACTAACTATTTAGTCCATTACTATAGCTTGTATATGGGAAGTCCTCCAAAAGCCCCTATGGTAAAGGCTTGGGCCCCTGCTTGATGTTGAGAAATAGTGGAAACTAAGTTGTGGAGCTTAATGATAGGTTATATCATTGAAGGCTCACCTTCAAAGGGAATTGTGACATGTCTGGCTTTTGTGCTTCCTGGCTGGCCATGAATAAGCAATTTTACAATATGCTGGCATGGTATCATGGTCCAAAGACAATGGGGCCATTGATCATGGGCTGAAACTCCAAAATCGTGAGCCAAAATAATCTATTCTCTTTGTAAAGTAATTATGTCAGGCATGTGTTATAGTAACAAAAAGCTAATTAACACATCTACATTAACACATATTGTCCATCTAGTACAAGGACAAACTGATACACACACACCATATACACATATAATGGCAACACCATCGACAAGTGAATGAACAGTGCTCAGAGTTTATTGAACATGAAATACCTTTAAAGTAAGGGTAGGTTGGGGCCAGAGATCTTGCTCAGTGGTTCTGGTACCTCCTTAGCAAGTGCAAAGTCCCTGGTTTGATCAGGTAACCACGTACAACAATACTGGGCATGGTGATCACTCCACCAGCAATCAGTACCACATACCACAATGCCTAGTGTGGTGGTTCATGCCTGTAATCCTAGTACGCAGGAAGCAGGAGGATTGCTGAGTTCAAGGTTTGCCTGAGCTCAGAGCCAGCCTGAACTACAAAGCAAGACCCTGTCTCAAAAAAAAAGAAAGTGGTTTAATTTTCCAAAAGGAATAAAATTTGTTTTATTGACTATCCAAACTATGTTACCTTCTATTCAGTTACTCACTTGGCAGAGCCAAAAAGAATGAAATCACAGATTCATTAAGTATAGAAGATAATTGCTTTGAAATAATTTCCTTTTCTACCAAAATGTAGAAGCCACATGCAAAACACCTATCTCTTGATCTTTATACCTCTTAATATTATAAATTAGGTTAATATGAACTGAAATCCAGCATTATAGAGGAAGAAGGGTCTAAGAAGTTCTGAATTGAAGACAGTAATATAAATGAACTACACTTAAAATTCTATTGATTGTCCTCAGCTCTGAAGGAGAAATGTTTATTTTACTTAAATTGCCTTGAAAAGAAAAAAAAAAGAGACTTCCTTCCTTGAGTATCTGTTTCCTGATGTTTTCTAATAACCAGGCTATAGAGTGATTGAATTATTATATAACCCTATCACTATTTTTTTTTTTTTTTTGAGACAGGGTCTTGCTTTGTAGTTCGGGCTGGCTCTGAGCTCACTATGTAGCCCAGGCAAGCTTCGAACTCAGCAATCCTCCTGTCTCTGCCTCCTGAGTGCTGAGATTACAGGAGTGAGCCACCACGCCCGGCACTGTGGTATGTGGCATTGATTGCTGGTGGGCGTGAGTCTCCACGCCCAGCATTGTATGTGGTTTCTGGGGATCAAACTCAGGACCTTGTGCTTGCGAGGCAGGCGCTGGAACCACTGAGCTAATCCTCCAGCCCATCACTATTATTTTATTTTCAAACAAGTATGGGCTTATTTCAGCCTAAACTTATATTTCAAATACATTTATGTACAATACACATAATAAATTAATACTGAGCCATAGAGCCCAAGCCATAATTATTTTATTCATTTATTTATTTGTTTATTTATTTATTTTTCAGTACCAAGGATGGAATCAAAATTATTTTAGAATAAACAGTGCATTTTGTAAAAGGATGGTTAGTAATTCATCCTAGCTTCTTATTCAGAAAAATGGAACCAAGAGAGGAGGAGAGTAAGATTAAAGAAAATGTCAGAGTAATCCCAATTATTCAGTAGCTTTTTAAGACTTTCCTTTCTTTAAATATATTTACTTTTTATTTCAAACATAAATATTACATCTACATTTTATGGTGATTAAAAATATTTAGGAAGATAAAATTTGGAAAGTAGAAATACCTCATATCCTCTGTTCTTGAAAACCTACTGTGAAGTGATGTCTTTATCTTTTATAAATTCAGTTCTAAAGCATATTATATATAAAATGTCTGCATAATAAAAGTCAGTTATGAGAGATTCTAATGAAATGAGGCCACCACTCATATTGTGTCTCATCACCATTTGACTTTCCCTTAGTCCTCACTGTTATTTGCATCATAACAAAAGCCAGCACTCTCCAGATGTTTCTCTTATTATTACCTGATGTTCTTCATGGTTTTATAATCAAAATTTTATATTGCTTAATTTTATTTGATCTTGTCTATAAAATTTTTATAAAAGTACTGTTTATGTTTTTCTGTGACTTCTTTTCTCTTATTATTATTAATGCTTCAATATAGCTTCTTAAGGGCCAGGGATTTAGTTCAGTGGCACTGTCTCTGCCTTAAAAATGCAAGGTCCTGAGTTCGATCCCTGGTACTGGGCACAGTGGCAGATGCCAGCAATCTCAGCTACTGGGGAGAATGAGACAGGAGTATGGCAAATTTGCAGCCAGTTTAGGTAAGTTAGTGAGCTATTATCTAAAAAAAAAAAGAGATCTGGGAGTCTAGCTTGGAGTATGCCACTTGCCCAGGATGCACAAGGCCCTGGGTTTAATCCCTAGCTGTGGAAAACCAAACCAAACCAAAACAAACAAACAAAAAAACTACTTTAAGTTGCTGTGAATTCTGATGGTTTGAAAACATAGCTAAATCAAATTCAGCATAGAAAGTATATTGTATTAGTCTGCTTGGGGTGTCAAAACAGGATGCCACAAACTGGGTGGCTTATAACAGAAATTCATTTTCTCATAGCTGTGGAAGCTGGAAGTATAAGACCAAGGTGACAAAGATGATTTCTGGTGAGTGCCCCCTTTTGATTTAGACATTCTCACTATGTCCTAACGTGGCCTCTCCTCTGTAAATGGAGTGTTTGGTATCTGTTTGGTCTTCTTTTTCTTACAGGGTACACAAACCCTGTCGGATTAGGCCCCAGCCTCATTACCTAATTTATCCTTTACTATTGCTCTGAAGGCACTGTCTCCAAAGAGAGTCTCACCAAGGGCCTAGGACTTCAGTGTATGGATTTGGGACTGACAGGATTCAGTCCCAAACAGGCTGCATGCATTATACGCTGCACTGGGCTCAGAAATGACGACATTCAGAGGTTGTAGCCTAGGGCAGGCTCTTCTGCCACTTTCCTTGTGGCAGGGCCAAGGTTCCCCTCGCAGAATGGTTTGTGAGGAACAAAAGCCATAGCTGACCAAACCTACTAACAAAGCAACTGGGCCATGAGCAGCAGGCCAGCTTGCCTGAACTGGGTGGCCTTGAATGCTGAGTGTGGGAGTTGTGTCACAGGTACAGACACTTCTGTCAAAATGGCGTAGATACTGCACGACGTGGAGCAGTCAAGGCCATTTTTGTGGACTTACTCCTTTCGGGAGCTTCATGACACTGATGTCCTTCCTGCTTTATTCAGTGAGAAGTGAGGATTCTAGACAGTTGTTTGGTGGAGAGTTGAGAGTGCCTTGGAAGTATGTCTTGGCAATTCTCTTAGTATCATTCATTATCTTGCCTTGCTGGAACTTGCCTTGTCTGGGATAAAAGATAATAGAAGCTGAAGCAGCTAAACATTAACAGCCGCTGGGACTGAGTTATTGTTCACTGTCGCCCTGTTAATAAGGGCTAGAGTTCTGTTGAGAACAGTTTTCCTACATCCGTAGCTGTTAGGCTTTTTTTGATTATAAAACCACAATCCGTTTTACCAAGAAATCCAAGAAATATTTTACATCAACATTTTCCACACAGAAACCTAGATATCCATATGAAAAAGTTGTATGAAACAATTCTTACTATTCATATGTGTGATGCACTGTAGTATTTTCTATTCTACTCTATCTCATTTAATTTTTTAAAGTGCTAGTTTTGCTCTAATAAATTTGTGCACCAGCACCTGGTAGTCATAGTATTTCTTGGGCTTTTGGAATTTACAATTGCCATTCAAAAGTGAATTTCCTGAGGCTAAAAGTCATCAAAATCTCAGTGTTCAGCATTCTGTCCTCCTGTTTAGCTCTAGTCTCCTTAGGAAGATATTATAAAGATATTTGACAGGCATTATAAAATGTGTGAGACTTACTCATACAGAAATGTTTTTTTGAACTCCAGCTCTGGGTGAGACACTAAGCTATGCATTAGGAAGAAATTTTCCAGACTGTTGGTGTGTTTTGGTAATCGTACAGAATGCAATTTAAAGCTGGCATTTTCAGACTAAACCCTTACTTTATCCAAAAAAGTTTGGATCCCCCCACCCCATCATGGTGGTGATACAAATGTCCAATCTTGGGACCTGTAAGTCATTGGCCCTCTGTCCTCTCTGCTCTAGATTTGTGGGGTCAAAGCCAGCTGGGGTTTGAGTCAGTAAAGATGAATATTTTCAGGTGGCCTCCGTCAGGCGGTGGCTCTGGGCACCTTCCTCATGTGGGTGCTGTATGAAGTGTAACCTCTGTCCTCGCTCTCCCTTCCCTTCAGGCATCTGCCTCAGGCCATGTCAGCATGCAGGCCTCCAGGCGTCCTAGATGGACGCCTAGAAATCCTAGATGGAGCAATTCACTGTAGTCTGGAAAGGCTGAAGTTTGCCTCGATGTCCAATGGGCAGGCTCACTTTAAATGCTGCCACCAAACCATGTATTAGATGTGTGAGTCATAGAGCTTTGAACTGAGCATCCTGTGAGACTCAGCTCCCAACTCTTCTCTGATAGGCAGAACAATGGTCTCCACAGACATCCTCTTCCCAGTTCCAGAATCGGAATATGCTGTTGTAGTACTAGTGAGAATTAAGGCTGCAGGTTGAATTAAATAGAGAGATGGCCCTGAGTTATCTAGGTGGGCTGATGCAGTACAGGGATCTGCGAAGGGGACGGGGGGAGGCAGAAGGGTTGGTGACAGTAGATGGTATCATGAGAAGAACTTGAGCTGCCAGCGTGGTGCCGGACATGGAAATGGGAGGCGGCCTTGGAGGCTGACAGGAAGGGCTCTCCCGACGTTTAGTAGTGTCACTAGCCTGGTGACACTCGGGTCGGGATCTGGACCTCTGGAACTGTACGATGGTAAATGCATTGTTTTAAGACACTAAACTTGTAATTTGTTACAGCAGCAATAGGAAATTAATATACCCCCCACTTCTTTGCATTATTTACCTTTATACAGAGCAAACACACATGTTTGCCAGAAATAAATGTAAGATGAGGAAAAACAGGAAGTTTTTGCAGGGTCCATTTTTGTATTAATAACCAAATAGTTAATGTCTGGAAAGAAATTTTATATGAAATGGAGACATGATGTATATAATTTCTGTTTATAAAACACAAGAATTGTACTAGGTTATGCTATGTAAAATATTAATTAAATAGTATTTTTGTAGAGTTCAGAACTACTGACCTGCATAAATTCTTTTAGCAGTGAAGCCCTTTAATTTTTAGAAAAGTTTTTTGAAGCATATGAAGCCTTATCTTACTGTTCCTTTATATTTTACTCTGTTTCAAAATTATTTGGCACCTTCCTGTTAAATTCTATAGGCAGTTTCAGCTTTGTGGTATACAAAAATAGAAACCAAAACCAGGTGGTATGGCGGCACACACCTGTAATCCAAGCATTTGGGAGGATGAGGCAGGAGATTGTCATGAGTTCAAGGTCAGACTACACTACACAGTAAGACCCTGTCTCAAAAAAGTAAACCAGTTGAAATAAAATGAATTAAAGGAATTTATTTTCTTGAATGAGAATAGCCTAGATGTGCATATGTGTGGCATGAGAAAAGGAATCGAGTAGTTAATACTCCTCATTATTTATAAGCTTTGTAGAAAGTGATTCAACCCAGTTCCTCTCTCAAGCAATGGGAATCTCTCCCTCCAGCATCCCTTGAGGCTGGATTGCTGCTGTCCGGGGCCCTCTCTGCAGCTGCTGCCTGCATGGCTGAATGTGGGATATCCACAGCGCATTGAGGCCACAGGGAGATTTCAGATCTCATGGAGAAGACGCAGGATAATCACTTTTCCTCCCTGAACTTTGTCAAGCTCAGCTCAATGCTGAGACGATTACGGATTGTATCTACCCTGGATTCAGGCTGCTCAGTCAGCTGTATTGAACCATTTTTCTGCTCTTCAGGTACCTTGTTTGTTCCTTGGAAAGCTGTTTTGCTGATATTGTGATTTCCCCCCTCCATTTACCTTCTATGAAGCTCATTTTTAGCATTCCCCAAAGATGTCTCTGTTTTGCCATTGCCTTCTACTTTTCAGACCTTGAAGCAGATGGTTTTCATGATAATTTATCTCCCCTCACTCTTAAACCCAAAGCACTTGGATCTTCTTTGTTCAGTAACACACCTCACCTCACCATTTTTATTTAAAGCTTACAGTGCCTTATCTGTGACAGTTTCATGCTAAGCCCAAGACAGTCCTCTGATTTTTTTTTTTCAAAACCTTAGAAACGATCTCTTAAGGATTTGTCCCCTTCTGCTGTCATCAGAAGGCTGACACAGGACCCCTGTCTGCCAGCAGACCCTTGTGAATGGCTCCTGCCACGGAGGCACCTATTTGCCTACTGACAAGCTTCCTGTCTCCAACCATTACAGTCATTGTGAGGTGGAGTTTGCATTTAGTCACTGGCATAGCAACGTGGGTCAGGGAATTGACATTTTACTTTCTAATTATAAATTGCCTTTGGGAAAAGCTTTAACAAATACTGAGTTGGTGCTTTCTCAATAGACACTAGAGACTGATGACAAGAAGTGGAACCCAAAGGTACAGACCAGGGTGTGAAAGAAATCACAGCAGAGGCCAACATGAGTTGGAGAGGAAGTACAGGTGTGGGGTCGTGGAGACGATGCTTGATCTGGGCGGTCAGGTCGGGGGCAAGGACCTCATAGAGCAGGCTTCATACAGGCCTAGCAAACCTCCTGGCCAATCATCCTGGCCTCCAGCAGGAGCCGGCTATCTTTACATCATTATAAATGCAAAATCTCAGGTTAACTTTGGAGAAAGAAATCAGAAGTAGTGGTTGCTAACATGGAATTGACTGGAAAGGGACACAATAAAGTTGTGTTATGTAGATGTGGGTAGCTGTTACATGAAGGTGTATGACAGAATCATCTGAAGTATTTTAGATCTATGGACTTGCCATGTGCAAATTAAAGAGAAAACATTACCTGAAAGGTTTACCTTTAGTGATGTGTGGGTTTGGCTTCAGGATGCCTCTCTTTCCCCCACAGATACCAAAACCTGTGGATGGTCATGTCTTATATATAAAATGGTAAAATATTTGCATGTAATCCACACACATCTCCCATATATTTTATCTCTGCATTATTATAATACCTAAACACTGTTACACATTTACACGGTACTAACACATACAATGTAAATGCCTTATAAGTAGTTGTTATACTCAATCAGTAAGGGATTATGACAAGTAAAAAGTGAACATGTTTAGGATAGAAACATTTAAAAACTATTTTCAATCCAATCATCAGATTCCCAGGTGCAGAATCAACATGGGGCCAACTCTACATGGAAAGATCTTCAAAATACATTAAATAAAAAAAGCAAGGTGGAGGCAAATAAATATAATGTATCCTTTTATGGCACAAAAGGGAGGACAACTTAAGGATGTATATTTTACTGCTCTTGTATAACAAAGAGCTCTGCAGGGTGGAATCATCAGTAACGTGTGAGGAGCAGCTGGCAGCTGTGGGGGGCGGGGACATGAGGGAGACTTCTCACTTGATCCTTTGTGCCTTTTTCAAGGTGTCTTTCAGCTTTTTGGTGTTTGAATCGTGTAAACCTCTTTCTCATTCAAAAGACTGAAAAGGTAACACGTTGAAACACAGCAAAGGCAGTTTTAAGCTAAAATTACAAAGTGGTTTCAGTTATTCTTCATGACAGGCTATTTACCAATTACATGCTCTGATGCAGTTTCATCCCCACAGTGCCCTGCCCCTGGCAGCTGGCTGCGTAGAAGTGCCACCTGAACACCAACTGCCCTTTTACCATCTCCTGCCACCATAGTGCTCGTCTCTTTCTACTTCCTTGCTCCTGGAAAAAGCCTCCAGTCAACCTCTGACATTTTGGAGGCAACACCACTTGCTGTTCCTTAAGGACTCTAGGTGATGACCTATGTGAAAGTGTCTGGTCTTCTCACCTGTTCTTTAAAGGCCGGTGGCTCCTACAGAGGCCAAGAACAAATTGCAACAAATGCATGAAATATACCTTTTCAGGCACCACTTGTGATTCACCTCTCCCAGGGGTTGGCAGTGCACCTGGAGACCTCTTCCTCAGTTCATGGGCTCTTTCTCGTTGTGAATTAGAATCTGATAGTCATGATGGGGTGGGTCCGTCATGTAACTGGAGTCCTTTTCCCCCTTATTTTAATGCCTTGTTCCTAGAGAGTGAATGGACAGTGCATTTTACCATTGAGTACCCCCACTGGATGTGCTACTCACATTGCTGAGTTCTCCCTCCCCTGGGCGGTCATTTCTTTGAATTCTGGGTTTTCCTCAAGAATGACCCCTACAGAGACCAAAGTGGAGGCAGCTTCTGTGTACTGGGAATGGTTTTAATCAGTGCCTGTACTGTAGTCTTGGTTCCTTCACATTTTCCTTTCAACTGAGGATGCTGCCAGTTTTCTTAGGGGATCCTGGGAGAATGAGAGTGTTTTGTCATGCATGTACATTCTGGTGAAGAGCATCTTGTTTTGCTTCTGTGAATTATAACTGGGTCTCTTTGAACCTTTTCCCTGCAGAATACACACACACACACACACACACACACACACACACACACACACACACACTGTATTATGTATTGTATTCTTAGCTGTTTTAAATTCAAATTCTTATCAAAAGTACCTACATGAAATAATTCTTGGGTGCTGCCTAGTCTTTTTTTTTCTTCTTTTATTTTTTGAGACAGGGTCTTGTATAGTTCAGGCTAGTCTTGAACTTACTACGTAGGCCAGGCTGGCATTGAACTCTTAGTGATCCTCCTGTTTCAGCCTTTCAAGTGCTGGGATTACAGCCCTACACCAACCACCATGCCTGCCTGTGCTGCTTAGTCTTAGTACCATGCCTCATTCCCTGGTTATGTGCTTAGACCTTGAGTCCACTATGGACTGCCAATGGCTTAGGGGCCATCCAGCAGAGCAGAATTGTAAGGTGGTGCAGGAGCGAGGGTTGGAGTCTGTGGGCAGTTGGGCAGTGGCATAAATGCATAAGTATATTGGCCAGATGCAGTGTGCCCAGCTTACCACCCAAGGGTTTTGTGTGTATCAGGGCATCCAGCCTTCACAAAACACTGTGCAGTAGTTACTGTTGTCTTGAGTTGAGCTCAGAGTAGTTGGATAACTCGCTCAATATCACAGGTTTGCAGCTTCAGCCTGAACTTGTCTAATCACTGAAGTGCCTGGAACATTTGATTAGAAGACAGAGCCCTTTGTGATCTTGTTGCATTTTTTCTGTTGGCTTAGATCCCTCCAAGCCCTATCTTACTTAATTCTAAATTACATATTGAAGATATCCTGAAATTTGACTAATAATATATGCATTTGCTGGAGACATGCAGATTGAAGTGAAGACTTGAAACTTTTCTGCATACACCAGAATTATAGCTTGTTGAGAGCAAAAGGCTTATTTTCCTAAACAATTAGAGGACACCAATAATTATGTTTAATTACATATTGAACGGTTTTCCTATTGTGTCAACCCACTGTCTTAATTGCGCTTAAGAGCAGCAGGCTATTATTTTGAGGTTTGTGAGGTTTAAAATTGCTTTGTATCTCTGTGTCAGGGAGGTAGTAGGGTGGAGGGCATGGGCTCTGGAGTCAGACCAACTTGATGTAAATCTGTCACTTACCAGAACCCCCTGGCAGGCTCCTTAGCGTCTCTCAGTGTTGGCTCCTCGTGCTGGGCACGATGATAGCAGCTGTCTCACAAGAGCGATTGTGAAGACTGACAGGCATATATGTGGACCCCTGGAGCCCTGAGTGGATGTGCCCCTTTGAGATGCAGGCCGACATGTTTTTATTGTAATTCACATAGGCATCTGCTTTGTTGCATAGGCCAGTCTTGAACACCTGCTCTAAAGTGTCCCTTCTGCTCAGCTTCCTGAGTGGTGGGGATACAGGGCATGCTGTTGCACCACACTTTATTGTTCTTGATGAAGTGCAGATGGCAGCCTCAGACACATCCCAGGTTCTAGCCCAAGAGATGAGGGTGGGTCGCTGCTCTTCCAGCACTGAGGACGTCACATTTTCCATTTTGTTTCAGCTTTCGGTCTGTAATCTCATTTTTGAAGGTCATGTGAACTCTCATGGAACTGAGAAATACTGTCAATCACTGAACAGTTACAATCCCTTAGTCCCAGAAGGAGCTGTGGGTGAGTGGGAGCTGCCCCTCGTGCACAAGTGAAAAGCGTCGGCTGTTTATCTTTCCGGACAGTCCCCAGACAGGCCCCACACACGGCCTGAGAGCCCTGGGTCACGCGTGGTCTGTTTCCGCTTCTCTTCCATCCCTCACTCTTAAACTCTAATTCTTTGGAATCTTCCTCTACACAAAAGGAGAGGACAGTCTTAGCTGGCCGTCCTTGGCAGACACTGCTATTTAGCTAGAACTTATTCATGTTTTTTTGTTTCCTTTGTGTCTATTTTTGTTGCCTTCCTTTTGTAGCACGCAGTACTAATTTTTTACTTGTTATAGGCAGCAGTTTCGGGATCTGCGGAGGGGACAGCTCCGGGCCCTAGCAGAAAGCTGGGCACAGCGAGCGATGAGTTAGAGGAAGGGTGCAGGGAGTGCGCTCTCCTTTTTTTCTGGTGTGTGAGGGCGGCTCAGGGAGTTGAAAAAAACCTGAGTGCATAGGAAGTGTTTTTGTTTTAATGGGTGACAAAGGTGTGGGTGTATTTTTAGGCGTTGGAGAAAGAACTGCCAAGATGTATGTGAGGGGTGACAGAGGGGTCAGCGTTGTGGAGGCAGGAGGACCGGTTTACCTGGATGGGGGGGAGCAGGGGAGGAGGGGACCTCCCTGAGGCCTGGCGGAAGTGAACAGCTGTGCAAATGGAGAGACAGGGCGTGGAGGAATCTAGGCAAAGCCTGACTGGCGGATGGATGGATCGCTTGGAAGCTCCGGCAGAGGGAGGGCCCTGTAATGATGGGCTGTCTTAGTCACTTTCTTGTCCCTGGGACAAAATTCCTATAACAAGTAAAAAGTAATTTAAAGGAGGAGAAGCATATTTTGGCTCATGTGCTCAGTCTGTGGTTGGTCGGCTCAAGGGCAAAAATGGCGTGGAGGAAGGGTCTGGGTAGAGGACAGCTGCTCGGACTGTGGCAGCGGAGAGAGAGGTTGGAGCTGGGAGAGAGATGGAGCTTTCCAGCTCATACCCCAGTGGTAGACTTCTTAGGGCTCCTCCAAGCAGGCTCACTCCTCACAGCACATTTGGCTATGGATTCCTGGGTGGGTGAATCCACTGATGTGTTTAGTGTCCTCACCCTCCCAAAGCCCCATCTCTGAACACAGAGGCCTTTGAGGACAGTCTAGTTCTGAACCATAGCATCGGGGTTATGGGAGGATGAGGTTGGTGCCTTTTTGCTAGAAAACTGAGAAGGCAGCAGTGAAGTCAGCAGCAGCTTTCAGATCATTCAGGGGCTCAGTCTAAGTCTCCCTTTCTGTGGCCCTCTGCTGCTGTCTTGTGAGCCTTCTTTAACAAGGAGGCCCTGTGGGAAAAGCGAGTCCTATAACTGGCTGGTCAGCTCAACGCACCACCTTCTCCTGCACCCCAGAGATCACCTCCCCTCAAGGGTGTCAGTGAGCCTGATTGCTCTACACAAGGCATCATGTGTGGTGGGAAATCTGTGGGCATCAGACACAGGAGCATGTGCGTCCAGGGACAGGAGGGGGCCAGGGAAGAGGCCCAGGTCACTTTGAGCAGCCCCAAGCTTTGCCATTAGCCTGACATCTCTTCTTACAAGTTTGATGTACCCACTTGCTCTTTGGATCTTCTTCTTCAGTAAATTGGATCTTGGACCATGCGGGAGAAGAGTCATTTGGAACAAATCTAGATGAAGGAGAAAAGGAAAGTCCCTTCCTGTGTGTGGCTCCAAGCCCGATGCTTCTGGACCGCAAATCCAGGGGAAGTGTGGGGAAGAGGTGGTTGGAGACAGCACATGTGAGGAGGCCACTGATGTGGAGCTGCTCTTTGTGGCCAGGTGGCCCTGGAGGACGGAGGTGGGCAGTGAAGAGAGCACTGTGAGCCCACCCTCCTGCCCTGCTCTGTGGCTCCAGGGCTGCCGTCTAAGTGGTTCTGGTTCGTAACCCGGAACGTGTGTCCAGCCGGCCAGCAGCAGGGTCTCCCAGGGAAGGACGGCTGCTGCTCTCGGTACACCTGCAGAGCTCTCAGTCTCTAGGCTGGGGTCCCTCCTGTGGTCTTGGGTCTGTCCCTTCTCAAGTCATTCCAGCTCATTCAGTTGCTTCTGTCACCATTGACAATAGCAGCTTCGCTAGTCTGGCTTTTCATTTCAGCCACAGTCACAGGCGTAGACTCCATCTGGAAGTGGCATCCTGTGGTTAATGGGCAGCCCGGATGAGTGCCCTCAGAAGGACTATCTGCACCCATTTCCCTAGAGATATATTAGTGTAAACTAGGGAAGAAGGCCTGGCCCCTTCCCTCTGGGCAGCTGGGATGAGATGTATGACTGTACTCAGGAAAGCAAATACCCAGGAGGAAGACTGGGAGGTGACAGAGAGCGTAGGGTTTGGAGGAGCCATTCTTGGGTCAGGGAGCACGGACGCCAGAGCTCCTCCAAGTCCGCCAAAGCCCACCGTCTAGACATGCTGTTTCAATCTCTGCCTCCAGCTGTCAAGGGCAAGGGGAAGGCCATTTCTTTCGCTGTCAAGGGAGATGCAGAGCAGCCATCTCAATTTAATTTAGGAATATCCTGCATAGGCTTTAATTAATCGCCCTAGAAGATTCCTCTCATTCGAGTGAAATGAACCTACATCCATCAACCTTGTTTCTTATTCCCCATCTTTTAGTTATCTTGAAGCCTGATCCGGCCCTAGCAGAACAGAGAGAGGCTTACACAGTGGGCTCTTGTAGCGTCTCACACTTAACCTCGACCCACAATCACTCAGGCCTCAGTTTCTCCAATTGTAAAATAGGCACCCTAATATTACCTAGGCCATGTGGTGGTCTCTGGATGTTTGAGTTCATTTCGGCCTCGTAGTCCACATCACACCTGGTTTTTGGAAGCTGTTATAAGGTCTCTGCTTTGTGTCCCTAGCTATGTGCGCAGCATCGATCCTAACCATCCAGGGAGGTGCTGCTGAGCCCTGCTCAGTTCTAGGTACTTGTTTAAAATAGGAGAGTGACTTTGAGTCAGTCTTCGCATTTTTCAAATTGACACTTTTTTTTTGGAGGTACCGGGTATCGAACTCGAGCCCTTGTGTGTCCAAGGTTGGTGCAGTACCACTTGAGCTAAATCCCCAGCCCTGACACTTATTTTTTTTTACTAGACACTTACAGAATAATAAAATGGGGTGAATCTGTGAACTTGTCTACGTAATGAGGCTAGTGAGGCACAAAAGCAGTGAAGTCTCTGAAAATACCAGCCAGTTTTCATCAGAGAAGTGCTAGAACTGTGGAGTCCCTAGGAGAGAAAAGCCTCGTCTTTCCTGCCTGTGGTTCTCGCTCATTAGACTGGCACCTCGGCCTTTGAAGACCAGGTCCTTCTCTGGTGGAGGAGGTACAGGAAGCATCACTGATAATTACGCATGAAATAAGCAAAAAGTAATCTTCCCTAGAACTTTCTGAAAGAAGTGGGATAGTGACTTCAAGTGGGTGTGATCACGCCTGATGACCAGCTGCGGCACAGCCGCCTCCATGGAGGGTCGTGTTCAGTCCATCTGTGCGGGCTGAGGAAGGGGCCGTGGCCACTGGCGTCACACAGACCTGGGCTCGACTGTGGATCCGACCAGCTGCCCTCAGTGGGGCGCTGCCATGCTCCCCGTTCCGTGTGCAGTCACTTCTCCCCACCGAATCACCGGCAGCAGCACCAGTGTGTGTAGCTGCTGCACAAATGAGAGGGGAGGACAGGAGGTGTCCCTGGGTCCTCTCTCTGCCTGCTGTCCTTGCCACTGGGATGACTCCACACTTGAGATGCTTGGAGCTGGAGGTGAAGGGAGAGGCAATCTCTGAAGAGTGTCTTGGGACGAACGGTCTGATGGGCACAGGTGTGGTGCCGACTTCGGAACATGGCACGTGGCCTGCAGCTCAACATTTGCACGGCCCCCTCTGGCCCCCAGGGTTCAAGCTCTTTCTTTCTAGACTCCTGTGCTGGCTTCCTCAGTGGTCTTCATTTGCCTTAGTTCATAGTCCCTTTCCAAATGCCAGGTTTGCATAGAGGAACCAAAACCCAAACCAGAAAGGGCCCTTCCTCTGCTAGGTATATATGACAGAGGCCTTACTGCCAGGCGGCACCCGACCTTGCTTGTTTTCCACCACCTGGTCCACTCCAGATCCACGCTCTCTCCGATTAGGACAGCTCACTTTCTGACAGCTGAGCGCTCCCTCACTCAGGCTGCTCTTCATTTCAGTTCCTTCTACTCAGAGCGCTCTGCCCTTCGGTCCCTCTGTGCCTGGCAAGACTCGGGGCCTTGGCTCAACCCACCAAAGCCGCCTCCCTGACTGTCCAGTCACAACCTGGATGAAGTTATCTATGTTCTGTTTACCTGTCTCCTTGCGTTCAGAACAAAAGCTCTGCAAAGACCAGGGAACCTCTTTTTGTCTGACTTCTGCTTTGCTTCCACTGATTGGACATTAGCTGGCATGTGGAAGATTCAGTCACTGCTTTTTGAATAAGGTAGACAGAAGAGAAGCCCCACCTTGAAAAGACTGTACTAAATATGTCTAGCTGTGTGCACAGAGTGCGGGTCATGCTGGTGGTCATGAGGCTGTGATAGTATTTGAGTAGAACTGAAGCGGGAACTCTCACCCCTCTGGATATAAGAAAGAAAATGTTTCTTAGGCCATAAACGAGGGAAAACACCTCCAATGTAAAAGTGGCATTGTACCAAGATGCAACAAACTGGGTTTTTGTGGCCAGAAGTCTGAACGGAACCCAGGGAAATGATGAACTCTGAAATCAGACTCTCCTGTCACCCTTACTTACTGCTGAGTCACTGAACTCTTGATTTCCCCACCTGTAAAATGGAAAATGATACCAACCTTGGACACACATTGTGGAATTTCAAAGTAGTCTTAGCTTGGCACTTGGACCTACTCAGTAACTGGCATGATTATTTTCAAAATCCTATTAATTTAAAACATTACATTGAAAGTCCAATTTAATTAAGGAACTATATATTTAAACACTTCTTGTATTTGTCATAGATGCTGTGCACAAGGAGAAAATAGAAAGTTATCCTGGGATAACTAAAAAAATCTATAAAAGTTATAATGCTAAGAGCATATTCTTCTAATTTTTTTTTTTTTTTTTGAGACAGGGTCTGGCTTTGTAGTTCAGGCTGGCTCTGAGCTCACTGTGTAGCCCAGGCAAGCCTCGAACTCAGCAATCCTCCTGTCTCTGCCTCCCGAGTGCTGGGATTACAGGCGTGAGCCACCACGCCAGGCACTGTGGTATGTGGTATTGATGGCTGGTGGGCGTGAGTTGCCACACCCAGCATTGTATGTGGTTACTGGTGATCAAACTCAGGACCTAGCACTTGCAAGGCAGGTGCCGGAACCACTGAACTAACTCTCTGGCCTAACTTCTAACTGTGATTTTGTCTTCCTTTTATTCATTGGTTTGTTACCAAGTCGAGGTTCATTTACTTATCACAAGAGATTGAGAACATGTTGTTGGAACAAGGATGAAAGATTTATTGGGGATGCCAGAAAAAACAGAAGATGGTGGACTAATGTCAGACATGGCCAATTTAGAGTAAGTTTTACTCTCCTTTTGTCATTCAGCAAGGTGGAAGGAAGAGAGGCTTGGTTTAGGAGAGGACTGGTGATGGGCATATCTGGGCACCACTCCTGTGGGATGTCATGGGATGTAGTAGTTGGTGGGCATGAGATCACAGGGGATGATGGTTCTGTGAGTTGTGGAAATGTCTGGGTACCCTCATCCGGTTACCATCTGTCTTGTTTTAGTCACTCATCAGACCCTGGCCCAGGCCCAAATGAAGTCAGTGGTTTTGACAAAAGTGGCCTTCAAATTCCTGAAAAGTTACCTAGGCAACCATTATCATCAGGACCCACACATCAGAGTTGTCATCTACTGCAAAGCTAGTGGGAGACAATGATGTATTACTCAGCTGTATAACCTCCAGAATTAGTGATTTTTTCTTTTCTTTTTTTTTTTTTTTTAGACAATGTTTCACTTTGTAGTTCAGGCTGGCTCTGAGCTTACTGTGTAGCCCAGGAAAGCCTCAAACTCAGCAGTCCTCCTGCCTCTGCCTCCAAAGTGCTGGGATTATAGGCTTGAGCCAACAAGCCCAGCACTGTGGTATGTGGTACTGATTGCTAATGGGTGTGAATCACCATAGCTGGTATTGTTGTGTGTGGTTACTGGGATTGGACCAGGGACCTTGAGTTTATTAGGCAGGCACTGGAACCACTGAGCTAAATCTTCGGGCCCAGAATTAGTGATTTAAGTCAACTAAAAGCAAGTATAGCTAGAAGGTTTATATAGGTCTCCCCTTGGTTACAGAATTTCAAAACCAACATGTGAAGCCAGTGCAATCTGGGTTGTATGATCCCATGTAAGCCAGGGCCCTTTCTGAACCTGACCTTGTTGTAAGAGGGAGAGAATGACAGTTAAACTAAAGAGTCTCTCAGTGAGGCAGATGCAGGGAAGCAGTGAGCACATTGTCGGGTGTTTGGTGAGGAGGGTCTCACCTGTGAGGGTGGATACATCCCCTGTTGCAGAAGGTGTTTCACTAGAGGTTCTTACACAGCTGGCATCCTAGCAAGTTTTTAAACACTTTATGTTTTAGAAGCTCGACCAAGGGCAGATGGATTTGACAGAGGATATAGGATACGCTGAAGGGAAGAGAGATGCATGAATCATGTAGAAAGAAGACTCTTGCAGGAGTCTAGGCAAAAAGTGAGAGCAGTTCAGATGCAAAACAGGACATGGCCCAAAGAAATGAAGGGCTACTGTGATGGCTGCTGTGCTGAAAACCTGGAAGAGATGGCTCAGAGCTTTTCTGGATAGGTGTCATGAGATAGAGGGAAAAGAGGACAAGGAGGAGGAGAGAAAGAGGAAGACATAAGCTCTTCTTTCAACATATGGATGTCCCAAGACACCCCACAGACACCAAAATCCTTGGATGCTCAAATCCCATATATAAAATGGTGGAGAATTTGCATATAACCTACACACCCCTCCCTGTATCTTTCAAATCCTCTCTTGATTATTTATAATACCTAATTAAATGTGTCAAATAAATAGTTGTTAAACTATTGCTGAGGCAATAATACAAAAAAATGCATGTAATGTTCAATACTGAGGCAGTTTCTTTCTTTCTTCCTTTCTTTTTTTTTCAAATCCTGTTGATCTGCACTTGATTGAATCTGTAGAAAGCGAACCGGCAAGAATGAAGGATCCAATGTACGTTGCTCACGGGGTTGAGAACTTCCAGTTGGGAAGTTCTTTCTGTCAGTCAGTAATAATGTGGGCAAAGGACTCAGAGTTGGGGGTAAGTTTTGGGAGTCTCCTGCTTGTGCCATAAGGCTGAACCTACTGGCACGTTACAGCTCTTGAATGGGAAAAAGAACAGAAGAGGAGGGTGTAAAGGAAAAGAGGTTGGTGGCATCCTAACATTTGGAGTTGGCAGAAAAGGGAACTGCACATAGGAAGAGAAGAAATAAGAGCGGAAAGCAGCTGAGCCAGCGTGGCAGAGGGTCAGCAGGCCAGGCTGGGCCGAGCTCTAAGGGGACTGACTGTACATCCAAGGGTGTCGTTGGCTCTCAGAGGATCCTGGAATTGAGGCTTGGGAGGCTGTGCAGCCCTTGAACACGTGACTAGATGGGGCCCGAATGAAAGGACAGGGCGTGTTGCAGAGGAACAAGGTGAGAAAGAGAGTGGAGATGAGGAGGCGAGGCAGAGGTTAGAGTGAGGGCGAAGGGAAAATTTAACAGAAGAAGGAAGCATAAGCACATGTTGTATTACAAGGAAGGTGCCTACAGAGTGGGAGAAGCTGGGAGGAGATAGGAGATGACAGTGGCACACGGGGGCCCTTCTCGAGGGAGAAGGTAGCAGTGAGTGGCCCTCAGCAGCCGCGCCTGGGTGGGGGGACCCGTGGTGGACTGGATACTTGAGCTGAAGCTTCAAGACATAAACATGGTCTGCTCGGCCATTCCAGCTGGTTGTGAAGGAGGTGGCATTTGCCTTTAGTACCTTTTCCTTTGTGGCTCTGATTTCCCCACTCAGTGTGTGAACACACGCCTGACCTTCACCTCTCAGAAAAGAACAATTCATTTATCTCAGTTCTGTTAATTCATGGGTCTGATAAGCTAATTGGTGCTCCTGGCAGAGACCTGAATAGTTATTTTATTTTATTTTTACAATAGCCTTTTGGAAATGCACTCTTTTTTCGTTTAGTCCATTAGTGGATCAAGTGGTACGCCTTCAAGTTGGGAGGCAGAAGGGATTGCTGGGGGATTACTCTTTGTGTTCCACTTGTGTGTGTCCTCTCAGCCCTGTTAGTACTTTAAGCCCTGCAAGATAGGCTGTTCCAGTCACCCAGTAAAATTAAAAATATTTTAAAAAGTGCCAGGCTAATGTGTTAGCCACATTTAAAACTACTTCTTTTTAGATTCTCTAAATAGAATATTGTGGTTGAAGTGAGCAACATCAAACCTTTCCCATTTTGTTTTCTTTTTTTGGTGCCTTAGTTACGTCATCTTCTGTAGAGGCAATCTACCATTGCCTTTCAGATCAAGTAACTTACTTCCGGAGTGAGGACCCCACGCCTCAGGCCTGGGATGTCTGAGCTTCATGTGGCCAGGCTCCAGCCCATCCGTCCTAGGCTTGGTAGTTGAAGGCCTGTGGAGAGCTTTTCCCCCTTCACAGGGCTGTGCACTACCGAGAATGGAAGTGGTGCCCTAGACCCCAGGTGTGACTCAGCTGGCCGGAATTTTGTGATGACTGCTGCTTTGGTTAATGTCATCGTCCCCTTTTGTGGGACATTTCACCCCCCCATAAATATGAGCTATCCATAACAAATGGAAGCAAGGTATTGGATTCTGAGTTATATTGTGTCATGTTCTAAATACGACATACTCTGTTATCATAGTTTATCAGGGCCAGAAAAATTCCATCTTTCATATTTCAGAGAGGAAAAGACCCAAAAAATACAGGAAAGTTGTTTAAGGTCACCAGTTTGACCAAATGTGTGGAATTCTTAGAAAATCTATAGTTAAGGGATAAATATGTTCTTGGAAGAGCAATTACAAGATACAATATGGTGTTATGGGTAGAAGGTTTGGTGGAGAATCAGAAATTCTGGATCTTGTTTCAGCTAAAATTGGTGCCTTCTATATAGTTTGGGAAGTTCTGCACAGAAAAGAGAGCTAATATTCTTGCCCTACCTCCCAAAGAGGGGCTTGAAGTATCATAAAAGTAAAATTACTGTCCAATATGTGGAATAATAAGTATGTAGGCTGTTTCTGTTTGTTTTCTGAGATAGGATCTTCCTATATAGTGTAGCCTGGCCTTGAACTCATGGTGATCCTTCTGCCTCAGCAACCAGAGTTGCCCTATAAGCTATTTCTGGAACATGAAAAAATATTAGAAGAATATTAATTCTACTTGCATTAATTATTTGTACAGTCTTCATATAAACCATTGGTAGCTGGGTTAAGGTCTGGAAAAAACTCTTCAGTAATATTTTTTCACTAAAAGACAGAGAATTTTACATGTGTCACCATGCGTGAACCTCAGCCTACCTGCACTGTGAGGTTTGTTAAATGTCAGCGTAACTCCATCACAAAGTGCTGCCCCAGGGCCCTGTGCCCCAGAAAGGAAGATTGGCATTATTCTTGTCCCCTGGCATTTGGGAAAAGAAATCCTCCTTTCTACCTTTAGTGAAATGGCTTTTTAAACTTCTCTTTAGAGAGGGAGGCTTTTTTTTTTTTTAAAGACTTGACCTGGTACCAACTGCAGCAGCAGTTTTTCTTCCTTCCTGTGAATATAGAGAACGTGGTGGTTTGAAGTTTATCTTCTCTCAGGTTGTATGTACTGGAGATAGAAGCTGGTCTTATGAGAAAAATCACAGAACCCCTTTGCTGGTTATTGTCATAGCAGGAGAGAGCCAGAAGATTTACCTTTATCCAGAGAGAGTGAGAGTGTGAGGGAAAGAGAGAGACAGACAGACAGACAGAAAGAGAGATGGAGACAGAGACAGAGACAGAGACAGAGAGTCACAGACAAAGAGAGACAGATTCAGAGACAGACAGACAGAAAGACAGAGAGATGGAGACAGAGACAGAGAGTCAGAGACAAAGAGAGACAGATTCAGAGACAGAGAATGAGAGGCAGAAAGAGACAGAGACAGAGTCAGAGGCAGAGAGACAGAGTCAGAGACAGAGAGAGAATACATGTAAATTATTTAAGGTCACAAGATATGTGATGGGGAAAGTAAGACCTGGGCCCCAGAACACTTATGGAGGAAGCAGTAGGGGTGAGTGAGAAAGGGGCCCATTTTATTTTGCTCTAAAGGGACAATCATGTGAAATGAAGACCCTGGCCTTTGCAACACAGGTTCCACTCCTCTAGCAGATGTGACAGAGTTGTCTTCCCTCTGCTCGTTAGCTGGGCCATGGGTCTGAGTTTCTTCATTACCACCTGGGCGCTGTGCCTTTGCCGTGGCTTTCCGTAGCTGTCTGCGGTCCTGGAAGGGCCAGTAAAATCCCACACTGGGGATTTCGGCAGAGAGGAAGCACAGCGGCTGGTTCCCTGCGGGAAGAAGGCTTACGAGATTCACTTTCGGGTGCTGCTTTGTTCACTCTCCGTCCATGAGGTGGTTGGCATTGCCTTGGCAACTCCATTAGGAGCCAGTCGCTGCTTTGTGAATGTCGGTCTTAACGCCAGACTCTCCTGGGAGCAGCCTTGGCTGTGGCTGGAACTGGCACCGGCCATCTTCCTTGGGGTGTAGAGCCATGACGGGGAGGGCAGGGTGCTGGGGCCCAAGCCGGCGGAGCCTTTGCTCCCCAGAGCCAGCTGCATCCCAGTGTCATGGGCGGGGCTGGAGTGGGGACAACACGGGAGCTGGCTGGAGAAGCCATGTGGCTGGGGGCTCTTGCGAAAGGGTTGTAGTTCTTGCGGGGTGTGGGATTCTTCACCCTCAGTGTAAAAACATTTTGGGGGATTACGCAGGCCAGCTCCAGACAAGTGGGACACCAGCTACTCTAGGAGCAGGGTGCCTGGGCTGAGAGGCAGGACGATCCCAACTTCAAGGCTGTCTGGGCCTCTTAGACCTGGCTTCGAGCAAGTCAGGGCTGGGGACATGGCTGTGTGGCAGGGCCTTCCTTTGCCCACATACACATGGTCTGGGTTCACTTCCCAGGGGCAGAGAGGTTGGGGGTGAGAGTGGTCAGCACCAAGAAAAGTTTCTGGCATATGGGAGAGCGACAGCACATATCTCCTGTACCTGCACACCGTCTGACTGTGTCCGGGTGCCCGACCTGTCGCCTCCCTGTGCCCATCCAGCAGGCATTAGGAATCACCATTGACAGTCAGGGACTGAGCACCGGCCCTTACCATTATGTACCAGCTCGTGCTCAGCCAGGGCCTTCAGGAGCTGGCAGTGTAGAGACTGCTCTTTTTGTGCAATTAGAAGCAGGTAATCATCTGGATAGATGTGGCCCTGTGGGCAGTCAGCTAGCAAGTGACTGGCACCTTTTTGTGAAGGAAATGACATCCATTTTCCAGGGTGGTGTCCCAAGGCCACAGCTTGTTTGTTTGTTTATTGATTTATTATTTTGATTTTGAGACAAGATATTGCTATTGTTGCCCAGACTACCTTCAGATTCCAGGGCTCAGACATTCTTCCTGCCTCACCTGGCCGAGTGTAGCTAGGACCACAGGGGTGAGCCGTCGCACCCAGCTTGGCTTGCTGCATTTTAACAGGGATTTCACTCTGCGGCCCCTGCCTTGGCTGAGCATCACCCATAGTGATGACCCCAGTGTTGACAGTGAGTCCACAAACAGGGTCTCTTAGGACACTTAGAGAGTAGAATGTCTGGTGTTCTGCCTTCCTGGGGCTCCCCTAAAAGCAGACGCTGAGACAGGATCAAAGTGCAGCTTGTTGTGGAAGATGATCACAGGCAACACAGAATAAGAGAAGCCAGGGAGCAGAGCAAGCCAGACGTGGCATCTTGGGAGCTGCCACCCTGGGTGGTGGAGGTTCTGGGGCCGGTTGGGAACGCTCACTTCAGCGCCACCCTCTGCCCAGCGCTCTGAGTGAGGGAGCGAGAGGCCAGTGATACCTCAGCTGTCTCACTCATTTCATTCCAAACTCCTGTTTGAACACTAACCAGTTGAGAAGGAACATATTTTTCCCATAACAAATAATGGAGAGCCAATTTAATTGCTTCTGAGGTCCAAAAGTTATACTTACAAATTCATTTCCCAGGACTTTAACACATTTCACAATGATTTCTTTCTTTAACTCTGTTTTGGTTCTCACAGTTTTCTTTTAGCAATGTTGCTATCAGTAATTTTCTTTGGACCTGTGGTTACAGTATTCTGCACAAAAGAAGGTAAAGTACAATGCCAAATATTTTAACGCAGGAACACACTCTGTGTTGTCTGGGTGGGAGCGGCTCTGTGACTGAAGCATCACCCCTTTGTGTCCACAGAGACACCATGTATGTCAAGCTCAATTTTGCTGAGTAGCTGTGTTTTGAACTCTGGCATTTGAGTAGTGGGAGGTTCGAGTGTGGAGCCATTTGACAACAGAGGTATCATTGCATTGGCTCCTACTTTCTATCAGCGATTGGCTGAGAACTGGTGGGTTGCCCTATGGCAGGTGACTGAGTGGGCTCTAGCAGCTTGCAGAGGCCCCAGGCAGAGATGCAGAAGCCGCCAGAGGGAGCCTGGACCAGCCTGTGAGGACTAAAAGGGGGAGTCAGCCTCCTGACAGCATCTGTTTCAAGCTTGTGATGGGTATTTTTACTTGTTTCTGGAAGGCCCCAAAGCTGTGGTAGCAAAAACTAGTAAATTTGCACATCTGAACGTCAGACATAATTCCTCATTTTATCTGAATGGGCTTTAAGCTGGACACGGAACTTTTATTTTGAAAGGATGTGCAAGATTATTGCTGGAATCACAGAAATTAAATGGCTCCTACAGTCAGTGGAGCTGAACTCAGGAGATGCAGAACTGGGCATCGGGAGGAGCCTGGATGTGATTTGGTACTTGGGTGTTGTACGGGACAGAATGCCCAGGTTCTGAGCAAGTTTATTGTAAGTGATTCACTTTCTGCGCCTTTGCTTTAAGGGACCTCTGTTCGGGGGAGGTTGATGTAGTGGAAGGGCCTGATTTAAACTGGTCAACAATTCCATCCCAGGATGGTACTGACCTCATTCTGAGCATCTTCTAGAACCTCAGGTGCTGGACAGACATGTTTGATTCTCATGGGAAGACTGAATTGTGGGTAGTGTTGACTCTTCTTTACAGATGGGGGAATAGAACTCTGAGGGGGCCTTGAGGGTTCCACGTGATGCTCCTTCTATTAAGGTAACAGTACAACAGCATGTCACAATGGCGGGCACACCTGGAGTTGGTATATGGTGCAGTTGTTGCATTCCTACATACAACCCAGGAAGAACGAAAACGTGTTCACATAAAAACTTGTATGTGAGCATTAATAGCAGCATTCACAATAGCCTCAAAGTAGGAGTAACCTAAATGTCCTGTCAGCTGATATATTAATTCAATAGAACATTACATAATCAGAAAAATGAAGTCCTGAAACATGCTAGTACATGGATGAAGGAAACATGCTAACAGAAAGAAGCCAGTTGCAAAGCTACATGTGATGATTCTATTCATATGACATGTCTAGAACAAGTAGATCTATAAGGACAGTAAATAGATTGGTGACTGCTAATGGATACAGGGTTTCTTTTTAGGGAAATGTTCTGCAGTGAGACAGTGCTGATGGTTGTAGAACCTTGTGAACATACTGCAAACACTGACGCGCACTTTTCTAAAGGAATAAATTTAATGGTATGTCAATTATATTTTAATACAAAAACCCCCAGAACTACTAGCAGAATATGTATGCTGATTAAAAAAATGAGTATCAACACTACCCAAAGACTTCTGCTGTTTGGCTAATGTTTTGGAAACAATCTTTCAGGTTGTTACAAAAGCACTTCATAGCTGATGAATTTATCTTATGTAATCTCTTCTTGTGCAAACTAATATAATGCTTCCCTCATGTCCTGACCTTGGACAGGAGTCAAGACAGATCCATACCACTTTTAGGAAGTAAGTACATCTGTGCCTTTTTCTTTCATATAAGAGGAAAGAGCTTTGGATTGTGAACACAGCTCCCAAACCAAAGCAGAACTGTGAGCCAGGCAGGTCTTTGTCCTGAAGTTCTGGAGGACAGCATCAACCCTAAGGCTTCAGAGAGGCAGATCTAAATTCGCTGTAAGGATCACCTTTCTGGTAATTATTTCTAGTCAATTGTGGCCAAGCTCATGGTGCCTTCTCAGGGCTCATAGCAGTGGGCATCATGCCTTATGAGGAGTCTGAGTGGCCGACTCCATGTTCAATAGTAAGAGGCTGGAGTTGGTTGGGTCTCTACTTCTGCTGCACTACTTTACCTCTCAGAGCTATGACTCTTTGTTCACTGGGCTAATTGTGAGTTTGCAAATAATCTAGAATTGGTGGGAAATAAGCAGAAACTTAAAAAAGGACCAGAAGTCCATGCTTACTGTTTCCTTGATGTTGGAAGAGACCAAGTGATTTTCACCAGGTTGGATCCTGGGTTCCAGGCACGACTGCTGCAGCCTCGCCGGCTGACGTCACCTGCCTTCTCCTGGTCTCATTTTGTAAAGTGTGACTTCACGTTGGATGACCTGTGGGGACTTTTTGGTTCTAGGATTTCTCCTAGTAGCTTCAGCTTTTCTCAGCAAGTCTCATACGTGTTTTTTTGTAGCCCCTGACCAGCCTTTGCCTCATTCATTCCTTCTGTTAAATCGATTGCTTGTCTTTTGTGTGCCCAGTATTGCTCTTGTCAGTACTCCCTTCCTGCAGTGGCTCACATCTTAAACTCACTGTGTAGCCCCGACTGGCCCCAGATTTATAACAATCCTCCTGCCTCAGGTCCTGAGTGCTGTGATTTCAGGCATGTGTCACCATGCACTGTAGGTGTCTGTCTTGTGTTGTTTCATTTCCTTCATTCTTTTCTATTAATCTTGTGTTTATCTAGTTTTTTCCCCAAATACTGTTTCTTAGGAAGGTAGTATGATATAAAGGGAAACACTTTAGATAACCCTTGGTGTTATTTCCTTAAAGTAATAGAACTGCCAGTGTGATGGGTCCTTAGTTTTCGGAAGAAGGTTAGGGCTGGAGGGTTGGCTGATGGTGGTGGGCCCAGGGGAAGGTGTCACTTAGCCTCAAAGAACTCATCCTTTCCTGTGCTTTCAGAACTGAAGTCATGAAAACACCTACAGCAGAGAGTTATTCTCAGTAATCAGTTGCTCTTCACGGACAGAGAATTAATGATTGTCCTCACTAATCAGCTCCTTTTCTGAGTACTCTTCTAAGTCTGAAATAATCTCACAGGGTGACTTTAAATCTCCAGTAGAAAATTAGTTTTTAAAAAGTTTTCCCATTTCATTCTGGGTAAAGATAGAAGAAAGATCATTCAAATCTTTGGCAACTTCTGGTCACAACTCTTGCTCATTCTTAGATGTTGTTACTGGATTGCTTGTTGATCTCTTCTGTGATAATTAATCTTACTTCCCTCAAGATCTTTCCTGCTACTCATCTTCTACACATCCACGCAAGACTCCTGCTTTCTTGTATCCCATGGTAGATGTTTTTGTAGGCCAGGGAACAGTTGCTGGGTAACAGGTCAGATGTATTAATAGGCAGGCCATATGGTTCACAGACATTCTGCTCTCAAAAACTTGATACAAATTCTGGTGGTGTGATTTGTGTTTTTAATTTTAACTATGAAAATGTAGAACCATCTGCTATTATTTTTTTGTATGTGATCCCGGTAGGTTATTAATTTTAGTTACACTGATCCTATGCAGTTAGCATTGCTGTATGTGGAGGCTTCATGGCAACGCTGGCACATTACATTTTCAGTAGTAGCAAATGTCAGATGTGTGTTTCATCAGATTCCCTTTGGAAGTTGCATCAGGCTTGGCTACATGCAGTTGGGTCTGGGCACTATATGGCTTCTCTTTTAAGTGGTTAAATGCTTTATTGCAGTGGTCCAATTGTTTGCTTGGGATAAGGTTGTGGAGCAAATCAGAGGGTCATGTGATAGTGATACCAGGACAGGGTCCTGGTACTTAGCATCATGGAAGCACTGGAAGGAAGATAAACCTGAAATTCAAGGATGTTAAGGAGACAGGCAAGGGAAGACCTGCGAAAATTTCAAGGAGAGAATTTTAAAGGAAAGGAAGGAAAAGCAAAAGTTTTGAGTGAGGAATTAAAAATGGTACAGGAGGGAGGCTATGGGGCCATACACTCTAGTGAGAAGGAGGAGAATGCAGGGAGCTCAGGGTGTAGAGTGCCTAGTCAGAAATGATTGCAGGGTCAGAGCAGATGATGTGATCTGATTTAAAGCTTTAGAGTGCTTGCTGTGGCTGCTGAGTTGAAGCGGATTGTTAGGAAGAAGGGCAGCAGGGAGACCGGTCAGGAGCCTCTGGCTGTTGTGAATAAGAGTGTTGGGTGGGTTGGGGATGTAGCTCAGTGTAGAGCACTTGCTTAGCACGAGTAAGGCAGTGGGTTCAGTATGAAGGACCAGAAAACACTTCTTTTTATAAGAGATTTATGGAGAAATGATATGCTTGGATTGTGTGGTATAATGGTAAGAAGAGGTAGATGTTGGGATGTATTTTGGGTATGGAATTGTACGTACTACATGATGCTTAAGTTTTCAGTATGCTTATCTGGGTGACTGGTAGTACTGTTTGTACTCAGTATGGAGGACCAGATGGGTCTCTTCTGGCCAGTTAAGTTTAGGATTATTGAATATACATGTCTAATAAACATACAAATTTTCCATGAAGGATGAGGGTTAGATACCTGGAAAAAAAGAATATCTCCCAAGGGTGGTGAATGGTGACCTCACCATCTGATTTCAAGTGCTAGTGTCCAGCTCCTATGTAGCAGTGCACTTTGGAAAGTTTGTTCTGTGGCTATAAACCTAGTGATGAGCAGCTGAGCCCAGTGCTGCCAACAGAGGTCTCAGCCACAGTGGCATCTGAAACAAGGAGCTTGTTTCTAGCGGCCTGGGGAAGGGGGCTTTCTTCCGGTCTCCATCACGGTTTGTGAGATTTTCATACTATTACTAAAGCAGTGTATGTGTGTGTGTGTGTGTGTGTGTGTTTATTGTTGTTTAATAGCAATTGTATATAGAGCTGGTACAAGTCAGTTCTTTAGAAATATTCAGTAATTACATTCTAATCAGTCTCTCCTAAGGCTTAAGGATAACCAAAAATAAAAGCTTATAATTAAGTACATGAAAGCATGTGTAAAAATGTTTATGTCTTCTTAAACTAATACTCAGCATGTTAATCCTGACAAGGTAAGTCTTGAATCAATTTAGAAATATTGTCTTTTCTTAGAATCAGTGTATCTGACTTGAAGGTGGCTTCTCTTTGGGAGTTAACCATTTGCTTTAGATCACAGAAAAGTACTGTATTGTCTGTCAGTTGACAGATGACATTATTTACGATTTTTGTTTTCTACCCTTGTTAAAGTCAAAGTGTAATGTACTTTAATAAACATCTTAAGCCAAAGGGCAAAATGACAGAGTCCTACTCTTTGTACTATGGACTATAGTTTGTTTATTTATTTACTTATTTATTTTAGTATTTTTTAGACAGGGTCTGACTGTGTAGTCCGGGCTGGTATTAAACTCACTGTGTAGCCCAAATTGGCCTCCTGTAGTCCATGGCAATCCTCCTGCCTCAGGCTCCTGAGTGCTGGGATTGCAGGTATGGACAACCCATGCCCTATTGTGTAATTAAAGTCAGTTTTTCATTTTTTTTGGGGGGGTATTAAGAATTAACCCAGCACCTTTGTACTGAACTGAATTCCTGGCCTTCATGTATATATATATGAGTTAACAATGGATTGTTTTGAGAAATATAATTTGACTATTCAACTAATTACCTGGTTCATGGCAGAAGGGAACAAAACTAGTAGTAAAACATCAGAAACTGTTCCCTTTCCATAATTTTAGTGGAATGACCCTGCTTCTGCTGCTGTGCATTAAAAGGAAGTTTTATGGTTCTTGAAAATTCTGCATTTTTCTAAGACAAAACTGAAAATAGGTCATTTACCTGGTTTGCTTAATCCCATTTTCAAAGAGTAAGCCTTAAGGCTAAAGCATGGTACTTTACATTCTGCTCTACTCCTAGTCATAAATAAGTAAACCAGTAGCCAGTCTGACGGCGCTGTGCTCACTGTGTGTGAAGGGTATAGGATGGAACAGGCCCTGTGCTCAGATCCCTCCTGAGCAGTTATGTTTTCCAGGAGTCAGACTGTCCTTGGATGATTCTGGGTTCCTGGTATCCAGAGTGAAGCAGGTTTTCAGCTCTCTTCTCTCCTCCTGGTCTTCCCTCCTTTTTCGTGTCATTTAGGGGAAGGGAGATGAAAGACCTCATCATGGATAGGACTGTGGGCATAGGCAGGACGGTCACCACATGCCTAGGAAGAGTTGCCATTTGGACCTGTGTCTTGGCCACTGCCTTCCCCAGCATCCAGCATTGCCTGCCATGAAAACGCTGAACTATTTGTTGACTACTGATCAAATTCTGGGCTCGTGTAATGCTGTGGGTAGAGCCTTTCACTCTCCTTTGTGGGTTGTTTTCTTGAATTGCTTGTGCTGCAGCATCAAGCCAAATTGCAAGACTCCTTGTGTGTGTGTGTGTGTGTGTGTGTGTAGGGATCTCTTGTTTTATTGCACAGAAAGGCTCTTTTTGTCTCAGAAGCCTCAAACACTTGAATTGTTTGGAACAAAAAGCAGTACTACTGTTTACTAAGAGCAGCTTTTAAAATGTGGTTTTGTCCTCCCATTAAATAAAATCTAAGCATATGACCTTGGCTGGCAGCACCCTACACGAACTGGTTTCCGATTTCCTTGCTGACTTCAGCTTGAAGCAGCCTTCTGAGTTTTAAACACACCAGGCCTTTTGCTCTCTGCTATACTTCTGTCTGCAATGTTCTTCCACAGCTTTTCCCAAGTCTCTGTCTTTCTGGTTCTTTCAAGATCCACTTAGCTGAGACTTCTACAGCAAAGCCTTCCTCACCTGATCTGTTATCTCTTTGTTTCTTCATTTTGTACCTGGGTCTTTTGCACTATCTTGTGTTTGCTTTCTGGCTTATTAGCTCTTTGCTCCATCACTTGAATAACTCACAAGGGCAGGACATTTTCTTGTTTCATCAACCTGACCTGTGTAAACTCTCAACTAATATACATTCAAATAAAGGAATGACATATCAGCCTACCTTTCATCAAAAAGTGTTCTAAATTTAAGAAAGTATGTTTTTCTCAGATTCTCAGTGTACAAAATACACATACACAATGTGTATGTGGTTCATCCTACAAAAATTCCCCAGTAAGGTAAGGAAATAATTTGAAAAAATAGGATCAGTGATTTAGTGCCTGTGATCTAACTACTAATATTCATGCTTTTCATTCCTCAACTTCTAAGGTGTTCTCTCCTCCCTTTTCTTTCTTTTGTGCCTTTTTCAGCAAGGGAAGCCGTATGTCTTTGACAGAGTGCTGCCACCCAATACAACCCAAGAGCAAGTTTACAATGCGTGTGCAAAGCAAATTGTCAAAGGTAAGTGCTATTTCTTTATTTCCTCCTGGGCCTTTCAGAGTAATGGAAAAACATTAAGTGGTATTTGCAGCCTAGGAATCAATGTGTCTTGACTGGAAGCAGGGACCTGCTAATTAGAAACATTGAAATGCAGCCTTTGCTCTGGCCTTGATATGCCGAGATGTCAGGCAAGTTATTCAGTCTCTCACTATGTCCTCCTTTTCTTTATTTTGTTGCCTTTTTGGTACAGTTTTTCTGTCCTTTAAAAGCTTAAAAGCAGGGTAAGCTATGGTTGTACTGTTTCCGTAATGGTTCTAAAATATTGTAGGTGTTGAATCTCCTTTTCCCTTTGAAGGAGAAAATATTTTTGATGCTCTAGTTGTATATGTTTGGCTGATTTATTTTGTGCATCTGTCTCCTTTTTATGAATGTCTCTCTGAAAGAAGTTTTAAATGTGGAAAATTCTTGCCATCAAGGAATTTTCTAATGTCATAAAATCCTGTCAGTCTGCTGGTTACTGAGCTGTTGTGTTTCTCAGCGTTCCTTAATTAGCATTCCACGCAGCCCTCTTCCAGCCATCCTCCCCAGATCCGGACATTTGTATCTCCAAACAGATAGCCTCAAGTCTGCATTTGTGTCTCAGAGATCAGTTCTTTTCTCTGGGACTGGCTTTGGCCTTGGAGGATTTGTGTCAAAATAACAGCCGGGAGATAAAGCAGTTTTCACATTGCTCCACCTTGCCTTTCCAAAGCGGGGGGGGGGGGGGGGGGGGGGGGGGGGGGGGGGGGGGGGGGGGCAGGTCGGAGCTGGCTTGGCAGAGCCTGCTATCTGGACAGGCTGGGGGGCCTCTCCTGCTCTGTAGTTTTTCATCCTCACAATCTTGCCATCCAATTTGAATGCTGCGACCATTGTACTTTGAAGTGTCTCGATGCTGCCACTTTTGTAGGTAGCTTTGGATTTAAAAAACAAAAGGTAAAAACAAGAAAAGAAAATAACCTGCTGTTTTAGATTTGCTTGTTTTTAGAGGCTGACTAACTTACTTGAAATTCATGAAAATCAGCCTTGGGTACATCTGTTAGATTAATTCTGACCCTGGCCACCTATGTGGGAGACTTGTGTCAGTATGTAGTGTTCCTTGCTGAGATGTGTGGTTGTTCACCTTCTTGTTGCAGACGTCAATTAATTTTGAAGGTCTTCACAGTGAGATTATGACAGAAAACTGAAAGGAAAAAAATTATTCCTGAATGTGAGCTCCTTTTGAGTTAGTAGTTTGGGCTTCTATCTGGGGTAACTTTTGTCTTCTCTTCTACTCGTTTGCTTCACTTTTCATGTACACATAGTTTCTGTTTTTACAGGCATTCTTCTGGTTTGTTTCTATTCAGTCCGCCTTCCCCTGTAGTATCGGGTTCATTCATACTTTACAGAGTAAAATTAAGCACATATGTGCCAAATTTCCTTCTTTTTCTCTCCTCTTTCATCATAAGAAGCAAATAGTATTTACCACATGCAGTGCTAAGCATGAAGAGTATTTAAATATATCCCACCCACTATGAACTGACTTAATTAGGAATGAACGCTTTCCATTAAAAAATCCCATCATTAACAAACAATAGTAATATCTTTTGAGTCTTTAGTCACTAGGCGTTTGGGCCTCTTTCAATGTTTGAATTTTCTATAGTATGAAATATCAGTTACATCTCATTACTATAAAGTTCCAATGTTTTTATGTAACAGTTTTAAAATAAAAAAATTAAAAAAAAAAGAAATAGGCAGTCCCCAGAATATCTTATAAAGATATGCCCTATGTCTGGTTACCTTGAGATACCAATACCATGGATAGAGTAAGTCACAAAGAAGACCACTTAGAATAAAATCAGGCTCTGACATGAAATGATGAACAGGCGTTTCCAGGCACCATAAATATAACATGAGCATACTCATTTGAGAGCAACAAAGAATACCTTATTATCCATTGAAAAAAAAGATGGCTAGGGTGTGATGAGGTCTGGACTGAATTGTTAAAACTACCCACCGAAGCTGGAGTGAGGAGAGTGGTCATGTATTTTTTGCATCCATACAGAAAAATGTGAGTATAAAAGTAAGAGACCCTTGCAGTGCATTTCTGAGTGTTGCTGAGGTAGCTCTGTCCCTGAGGAGCCCTACTGAAGTCTGGATTAAGAGGTGGTGCTTTTTTTTTTTTCTCTAGAGGATAAGACTTGAATCAAATAATTCTGAAGGTTACCACTGTCCCCTGACTCATGGTAACGTGATCAACTGGTGAACTTTCCTCCCCAGTCTGTCTAAACGTCTATTGGTTTTTGAGGACATGGAAGAGTCCCTTAAACTCACTGGTTTTTTTGTTCTTTACTATTTCCCTGGGCTTTTTAATATTTCTGGTTGTAAAGTTCTGGTGTCTCCCAGCTCCCCTTCTTGATCTCTTTTCCAAATATTGCTTGAAAATGCATAGAATTCTCCACTTCTTCAAGAAGAGGTTTGTAGGGTATGTGGGTACCAGCACCGTGAGTAACAAGGCCCAGGAATTAAACACTGTGGTTATTAGATGCTATTATTGAAGCCCTGGTAAACATAGCCCAGCCTACAGAAGCCACTTAAGCACTGACCTTTCAAATTAAGTAGAGGTGGATTATCGAGGTATTAGAGAAGAAGGTTTCTGGTGTTCTGATTTCTTTGAACTCATTTTTTTATGCAAGTAATATGCAGCACAAGCCATGTGTAGCCCTGGCAGGAGCTGGAGTCACCAAGAAATGTAAAATGTCTGCAAGGAACTTTCGAGTGTAGGGAAAGAGGTAGGTGCATACATAATTATCACACACATACGCATTATGTGCTTTGAGGTGGGTGTGTGCAAAATACTAGGAGGGCACACAAGAATTTTGGTGATGGGAAGAAGGTGTGGAGCATTAAGGAAGGCTGCTTGGAAGGATTGGGTCCTGAATAATGTAGACTACAGCAGGGCTGTAGGCAGACAGAATAGCGAAGGTATAAAGGCAAATTATATGGCATGCCTGGGAGGCCTAGAGAGGCCCAGGCTGTGGGACAGCAGCAGAACTTAGGCTGGACCTGAGCTTGGGGGAAATCCACGGCCTCTGTCCTATGGGTAAGATGGACCCAATGTTTTAAGTTTAGGGTGGTACACTCAGATCTATTTATTATTATTATATGAGTCTGAAGGAGAAATATACTTGTAAGCTATTATTTATCATGTGCACCCTATGTACTTTACATCTAATTGTATCTTAAATCTTAGCTTTATGAGATATGAGGATTATTAATACTTTTAAAGTAAAGAGGACTCGGAGACTCACATGGAGTCACCTGGCCAAATCTGCCCGTGGTTGTGGGGTTGGACTTGAGCGTGGTTTGTCTGACTAACTTAATTCTTCAGAACCATCTTGCCCTATTTTCCTGGTGGAGCCACACGAGCATTTAAAAAGAGCCATAAAGTCATTATTTTGTGACTTGCTCCTTTTCTATCAGGCCCTGTGAAAGCACTGAAAAAAGCATGGGCAAGGAAAAGGCATGCTTGGAGAGTGGAGGGGAGGAACAGCGGCTGCGGATGGAGCCCTCAGGCTTCGCGGCGCCCCCTCCTGTGCCTCGGCTGGGCTCGGGCAGGCTTTCTCGCCGGGTGGATGGGGCAACTGTAACAGTTCGGTGGGCTGGCGAGAGGCTTGCGCTCCAGCTGGCGGTGGCCTGTCAGCCTCTGTGGTCAGGCATCCTGGTGCTCTGACAGGCTGATGCTTTGCGGGGAGCAGTGGTAGGAAGCCGCAGCAGTCTCTCAGGCACACTGATGGGGAGGCTTCGGAACCAGACAACCTAGCATGCTCCCCAGGCCTCTGAGCAGGAAGCAGGGGAGATTTTCAGGTATCCTCTGCTCTCCCCTCTCCTGGGAGGTGAGAGGATGGGAGAGCACCTGCAGGGAAGCTCTCTGGGCTCTGCCTGGCTGCTGGATGGATTTGCGTGGAGTTTGTGGGGAGCAGCAGGCTGTGTAGTGTGAGTTGAGATCATATACCAGAGACGCTGTTACAAAGAAAGCACTGTCTGGCAGTGTGGCCAGTGTGTGGAAACAGTCATTCTGTTTCGGCAGAGACTCTGAAACAAATGCACTCCTCAGGCCTGGGAACTGCCTGGCTTTCTGTGTGATGAAGCCTTTCTGTGGAGAGGTAGGTTGGTGCCACGTGATTCCACACAGGGCGGAGCGTAGGTCCTTGGCTTCAACCTGCTTCCCAGCAGACTGCACCCTTTCCTGTCAGCCCCTGGTCTTTCCTATGGACTAAAAATAAAACAGACTGTGCAACCACGTGTTAAGAACCTGGAGTTGGAAGAAAATGGAGGACGTTGGGTTCAAAAAACTGTATCTTTTCTTTGTTGATCATCTTCTAGTTCAGAGTGAGTAGATGGGGGGCAACATCCACCCTGAGCAGCCTTGGATGTGAGAGAGGTTCTCCAGCAATGTATTGATTATCACAAGATTGTCAATATTTTAAAGGCCAACTGGACTTTTTTTCTAATGAGATTTTATATTTTTTTCTGAGAACAGAATTTCAAAGGAAAGTAGGCAAGCAGTTGTGCTCTCTTTTGGAATTGTAGTGAGAAATGAATTCTGTGCTCATCGACACTTTATTCTTAAGCCACCACTGAGCTCTTCTGTGGGTGAGACCCAGGGTTTCCGGAGCAGCAGCCAATCAGCAGTTACTGCGGTTGCGTTGTACTCGATGGTAATGGACTTCGGGGCGGCTGCCTTCAGGTGCCTGGCCGCCTCGCTCCTTGGCAGGATGATGCATGGCCTGGAGTCCCTCGTGCTAGCAGTTAGCAAGGCCCGGGCTCTGCCCTGGGCTGTCAGAGTGTGGCAGGCTGCTCGCTTCACTGGGGTCTCCAGGGGGACATGAGCGCTTATAGGGCAGACAGTGAGGGTCCTACAGCCACACCTCAGTTTTGGCATCTTTGACATTATCCTAACAACCCCCTGGTCCTAGGTCTCAGAGCCATTCGTAGGCACAGGTTAACATGTGGAAGCAGCAGGGTGTGGATGTGCGTGCTTGTAATCCCAGCCCTGTGGGACACCGAAGCAGGAGAGTTTCTGATTCCAGGCCAGCCTGAGGGATGTAGTGAGGCCTGCCTCGAAAGTGAAAACAGAAACAAACAAGCAAAAATTAAAAAGAAGGCTGAAGATGTGGCTCAGTGACAAGACCGTGGGTTCCATCCCCAGTCAGTACCGGGAAACAACAACAACACAACAAAAAACCCCAAACAAATAAAGAAGACCTTTATAGTTTGTGGGGAGATATTTAATTTCTAATAAATAGAAAGTTTAGTATCGTGCTTGTGGCCAGCATCTCAGTTGTCTAGAGTTGCTTGTGTTATAAATAAGAAACATTAAAAGCCCAGCCAAATAATGGGGCCTCTTTGGGTTCCTCAGTGTGTATGGTCTGCGTGGTAGGACAGAGGCTGTCTGCCCACTCTGCTCTGGCCTGAGGAATCTTTTCTCTAAACAAGTTGGCATTTTCATGAAAACTGAAGCATGAACTCTAACCCTGACAGTGACTTCAGGTTTTTGCTTTCTGCCGTTGCCAGGGAAAATGCTTCCAGAAGAGTCTGACATGTGTGGATATTCTCTCTCTCTTCCTCCTGCCCTCCATCCCTCCCTTGAGATAACTTGATGGAATTGGTTAGGGCTGCTAGAATTAAAAATACAAAAAGGAAAATCCTTTTCCTTTTCTGATCCCAGTTCGCACTCTCACAACCTCAGATCAATAAAATATGTATTTAAAGAATTTAGAACCCAGCAAAGCAAAACAGAAAAAACCTAGCATATTACAATTCACAGGCCGTCTCCCTCAACTGCCCCAAATTTGAGAAAGATGGAAGCACTGATTGCCTGGCATGCGCTTCTCACATGACCCTAAAGAGGACATGTCTGTGGATGCTCCTCTTCCACCCTCACTGTTCCAACACTTGAAGACTTTCTACTCCAGTGCAGGATTCCAGGGCAGGCATATTAATTATGCATTGTTTCCGTTTCCATGATGCTTGCTGAATCAAGAGGGAAGGCCAGAAGGAGTATATTTTAATCACCTCTGCTGCTTTGAAAGAATGCCCACAAATAATCTTCAGCTCTGGCGCAGACAACAGTGCCCCCTCCTCTGCCAGCTTTCCCTCGCCCCCGTGTGAAGTGGAAGCTAGTCTGCCCTCGTGTGGTTTGCACAGTGTGCTCGTTGTGTAAGTAAAAGAAATTCCTGATGCCTGAGGGCCTGGGCCACCTTGCTACCACTGGCCCCAAAATACAGAGGCTTTCAACTTAAGTCTGGGCTCCGCTGGTTTCGAGGATGACGTGACTGTCACCATGGGGCTCTGGTTACAGGGTGAGGCCTCTTCCCTCCTCCGTTTGATTCTGAGGGAGCTTTGCTGGGGCCCCGTAAGAGCTCCCAGAGGACCAGGTGTAGGCTGACCCCACTGAAATCACCAGGCAAGACATTCAAGTATCACCTCACTCCAAGCACTGAGCACTTGGTATGTTTCCCCCTCACCTTTGCCCAGGGGAGCGATGTACAGAGGAATACTCACATACCCCAGGCGAAAGGTTTTCTGAGGATGTCTCTGCTTTAACTTTGATGTTACTAAAAGATAGCATGTCTCCTTTCTTCACTGATACATTCTGCAGAAATGTGACTTCATTTTTTCCTCTTTGTGGAATGTTCCTCACTTCTGTTCTCACCTTACAGTTCTACATATGTCATTTGTGTGAGACAGGTGCCCATTTAAACAGGTGCCCATGTAATTTTAAAATATGTAGCAACTCCAGCATAGGTTCAAAGTAATCATTTAATTTTAATTAAAAAGAAATTATTTTTTCACACAGATGTCCTGGAAGGTTATAATGGAACAATTTTTGCGTATGGACAGACATCATCAGGAAAGACCCACACCATGGAGGTAAGATTGCATAGCACTATAGTTCTACCTTGAAATGACTGAGTGCAAGGGGCCTTTCTAGAGGTGCACTAGACCATAGAAGGCCATGCCTGGTCACTAATTATGCCTTTGAGAAGCTTTAAAAAAATGAATTGTAAAATCACAATAGTTTACCATTTAATTAAATTTATTATTATTATTAATTTGATTGCTTGAGACAGGGTCTTGCTATGTAGTTTAGTCTAGTCCTGAACTCAGTATGTAGCCCAAACTAGCCTCAAACTCATGAAGATCCTCCTGCCTCAGCTCCCAAATGCTGGAATTACAGGGGTGTATTACTCTACTTTTTTTACATTTTGCTTTTTTTTTTTTTTTGGAGGCAGAGTCTTGCTATGTAGTCCACGGTGTCTTTGAGTTCATAATCCCTGCTCATCCTCCCAAGTGCTAGGGTTACATATGCGGACCACTGCACCCAGCAAGAGCTCAGTATTTTAAAATATCTTTGTTTAATAACTTTATAAACTGTAACAGTAAGTTCTATTTGAAAACAGTCTTCAGGGCTGGGGATGTAGCTCAGTGATAGAGTGATTATCTGCCAGGTATGAGGCCCTGGATTTGATCCTTGGTAACAAGAAAAAAGAAACAAGAAAAAGCAAGAAATTAAAGTGTATGGTGGTAAGACTGTCCTTATGCTTTATGCACTGGAACACAGCATAACTGAGAAAGCTTCTTATAAAAGTCTTTCTCCAGGGTTGGGGACTTAACTCAGTGGTTCCAGCATCTGCCTGGCAAACACAAAGTTCCAAATTCAATCCCTAGTACCACATACCACAGTACCAGGTGTGGTAGCTCATGCCTGTAATTCCAGCACTCAGCAGGCAGAGGCAGGAGGATTACTGAGTTTGAGACTAGCCTGAGCTACATAGTGAGTTCAGGGCTAGTCTGAACTACAAAGCAAGACCCTGTCTCAAAAAAAAAAAGTCATTTCCCTAGATAGGGTCTCTGGGAAGTGGGCTTCTTTAGAATAAATAAAGAACAGAGGTCAGAGATTTTAAAAAGTTGGTTTATGATCAAATTCAGTCCACAGACATACTTTTGTTTGGCTTGCAAAGTGGTTTTAAAAAACTCATGCAGTGTTTAAAATGGGATGATTTCACACAACTCTTAGTTTTTCCATCTTAGGTTGAACATTCTGAAGATCTAGCATCATTGGGTGAATTTCGCCACAACATAAAATGCAGGCTTTCCTAAAAATAGTAAGAATCTTCAGTTTTGTTCATGTTTCCTTTCCATTATTCTTTAATTTCTTGTTGTGGTTTGTCTGGTGCTAGGGATCAAACCCAAGTCTTCGCTGCTGAGCTAAGCCCTGGCCCTTAGCCTTTCTTGGCCACAGAGTAGTGGCTTGGAGGGAAGAACTGCACCACACATCTGAAGTAGCATCAGCCTGGTAGCGCTGACTACTCCACGTGTGTGCTGGGGCCCGGCTGGGCTTTGCAGTGGGCTAACGAGCCCACGGAGAGTGAAAACGAACTTACCTGAGCCTCCTTGCCTGTTCACCTCCACCTGCGCCTCGGCTCACACCGATGTTTTGGAGCCCTGTGGCTTCCGGGTATCTTCCAAACCAGCCGTGTCTCAGGCAGAATTGGCCCCTGGGACTGCCTCTATTCCTGCTTTTTATCAGGGACCCTTATCAGGCTCTGGGGCTAGAAAATTCTTCTGAAGCCAGGGCCTGCCTGACAAGGACAGAGTAGAGAGTGGTGGTTATGAGAAGCTACACAGTGAGTTTGGGGAATTGAGCTTGTAAACTGCAGGGTGAGATGAATCCTTAATCCTTCAAACTAAGGTCTTTTCATTTCCGAATCCCTCCTGGGACTAGCACTGAGATAGCTGCTGCCGAATAGGTTTAGCTTATGCATCATTCCTATTGAAGAGGCGAGTTCAAAGGCACGAGGCTAAAATCCTCAGGACTCTGATATTCTGTGCACACTGATGGCCAGTGTGGAGTGCGGCACAGGGGGATCTCATTTCGGGGGTGTTGACTCGCTTTCGCTTGTTCTGCTGGAGACAAAGTGGTGCAGAAGAAACTGCGTGGATTTGGGAAATTAGATTTGTTGGCGCCCTCTTCTCGAGGTGCATCTCATACTCCACAGCAGTACATCTGGGAAACACAGGCCGTGCCATCTCCGGGTGCACCTTGGCCCTTTGCCTTCCTCTGTTGCTCTGGGTCCCAGGCCCTTGACCTTTAGATTCTAGGGAAGTTGCCTTTGTGTAGTCCCAGTAGCTTGGGCAGACCCTTCCTAGGTCTTCAGGTGGAGAGCAAGGAGGTGGCGTCTTGTGAAGGAATCTATCAGTTCCGAGATTCTGGAGAAATTACCAAACTATGCACAATATGGAAGAGAAAACAAATCCTCAGTGTTTAAAGTCTCCACATCTCTTAGGGAATGCTTATAAGAATGATTCTTTGGGATTAATACACCTTTGGGAAATGCAAGGTATTTGCTAAATGTCAGAAATTTGAACTGTAAGATGTCAAGAGAGAAAATTTTCCCCAGAATAATATTTTTTAGGGGGTGAAAGGATAGGTGTAGGGTTTGGGGAAAGAGCCCTGCCAGCTACATAATGCTAACAGGGGAGACATTTTGCTAAATTAGAGGCTTTTATCCCTCAGTGCCTGGTGGTACAAACCCTATTTGCCCACCCAGAGAGAGCTCCTGGGGACTTAAAGGGACCTGGATTCTATACAAATCTCGACGGCAGGTGGCTAGATTCTGTTTCTGTGCATCTTTGTTAGTTTCAAATGGTTGCTATAATGAATTGCTTTTCTTCATTGTGTCTTTTGAAGATCACACCCTTATGCTTGCAGTTCGAAAGGTTTATGTGGCTGTGAAGATTTACACACACACACACACACACACTCACACACACACACCAAACTTTCCTTCTCCCATTAGCCCCCTTGCTGAATCCTGTCCTTTGTTGCTAATTATAGATTGGAGAAAGGTAGGGGGTGTTTTAAGAGGGAAGCAGAGCAAATGAGGAGCCCCAAAGCTAAAGTCATAGAGACTGCAGGAGACCAAGAAATCCAGGAACTGGGAATGCAATTAAATTAAAAAACCTCTACAGGGTTTGCATTCTTGAAAAGGAGGATTTTATGTATGTGGAATTACACATTGTGGTCATTCAAAGACTTTCAGAAGGGGATGTTAACTCCCCAAGTGGAAAGTGCTTTCACAAGTTAAACCTGTTTTTCATTTTAATCCCCTGGTTTGGGGCCTGATGTCCACTGGTGATTTCATTGCTTTCCATTGAGGGGAACAAACAGATAAGCCTACATAAAACTGGAAAGGTTAGCGTCTCATGATGGAGCAGTTACAGTGGAGTTTTAGTATAAATGTGACTCACTGGACAGGGTTAGTGCTAACTAAGCATGGCAGATAGAAGCATGCAAGGACTGTGGACTTGTTTGCAAAGTACCTAGGTTGTGTACACGGGAGGGTGCCGGGTCCTGGCCCCCAGCCGGGAACAGGGACCTGAACCTCTCTCTGTTCAGTGTCTGATGCTGGGAAAGGCGTCTCTTAGCTCCAGGCCTCACTGACAGAGATGGCTCGAGACACTCTGTTTTCCGTTCTGCTCAGAGGAGCCCCCGGGGACCCTCTAGACGGTGCAGGCTTCCTTCCGTGCAGGAGTGAAACCAAATGGAGTGCGTGCTGCTCATAGGCTGACGGCTGCCTGGTTTCCTATCCTACGCGCTTCAGGAAACCGTCCTGCTTGGGAGGCCACGGAGGCCACTGATGCTGAACAAAGAGAATCTTGTTTGGGGGCCAGTGACCGGGGTCCTCCTTCTTCTGCACCTACTGCAGGAGGCCATAGTTAGTGGAAAAAGCTGCGGAGAGAACTGTACAGGTTGCAGTTAGAAAAATGCCTCCTGTGCTGGCTCCCAGAGAGGTACAAGAAGATGAAGCAGTTCATTTCTTTGCTGTTCAGGTTCTCCCCGAGCTCGAGCCAGGGTCTGTTCTCTGGAGGCCCGCTGTTCCCTCCCAGTCCCGCTGCTTCATCCACAGCTCGCTCTTTGTCCATGTCCTTTCTGCTCCTCCTCAGCCTTCCCCAACCCTCCAGACTTCGTGTCTCCCAAGGAAGCCATTTCTTATCATCCCAGCTGGAAGGACCTTCCTGTGCCCTGAATTTTTGTGGCTGTCAACTTCATTACTGTTTATGGTCTATGGGAATGGTGCCTTGTGTGTCTGTGCATGTACCTGGCAGCAGCAAAAACCTTCATACACACAGGTGCACATATGCACATGCACACACACACACACACACAAAGACACTGCATTCACTGTACATATACAGCATACACATACATATCTCATTTACATCACATTACAAATATTCCACATATTTGCATGTTCACTGATATACTCTACATATATCACTTATAGGGTGCTAAAAAACACACATACCACATACAGACAATGCCCACACACATGTGCATTACACTTGTGTATATACACCCCACACATATCATACTACCTACACACATACGAACATAGACATATAACACATATACCACACAGAACACCTTATACATGGCTTGCATGCAACACACACACACACCCACACACACCCACCTCCCACCCCCCACACACTGTTTTCCTGAGGTCGTTTCAAGCCAATAATCAATTGGATGATGAATGTGTTGAAGGAGAAAGTGGCTGGGGAAACAAATTTGAGTAAATTATAAAGGATTTTTAGAATACCAGTTGTTCTTTTCTGGCTGTGGACCACTGAGGAGAAGCTAAAGGACTGTCATGAATTATTCAAGAGCTCTGGAAGTTTGGGTAGGGAGATCTTTTGATTAGATGAGTAGAGTTTGACATATGAGTGAAAGGGGAGCTGTTTTCTTTTTCTTAAGAAGATCTGTTTTTACCAAGAGTGACCTTTTCTGGCAACAATCTCCCCAGTCTAGAGCACATGGGCTCTGGTCTGATTGGTTGCACGTGTGTGACAACCTCTGTGATTTAAAAGTTACAGAGATTTGAGGTTCTTGCTCTCAAACATTGTGTGTTGTTTTCCTAAGATGCATAGTAATGGCCTGGGGAAAAAATGTCTTTTAGATTTTATAGGCCATAGAGGCCTCAGTGAGAACCTCCTATGAGCTGCGTGTTACAAATTAACATTACTGAGCCTTCCCTCTGTCACAAGACACTTCATTTTATTTCCCTGAACTAAACTGTGCACTAATTCTGTGCAATGTAGTGCTAAGTTTCCTAAGTGGTAGGCAGAACTACATATGCCCTGGCCATTCCTTTCTTAAGGGAGTATGTAGTTAAACCAAAAGACAGTATGAACACCCTGAATGACTTGTCATCAGTATTACAGGCCATTCAGAACAGTACCCTTTCTTGAGAATTTTGCCAGAGGCTAGACATGTTTGAATCCAATTTATTTGTTACATTTAACAGAGTAGAAGTCAGGAGTCAAGTGTACAAAGAAAGTCTTGTATGCCTGGTGCTTGGTGGCCTCTTAGTGCCAAGGTTCACATGGGTTCTTGCTTTTGCTAATTCACATGTTAACTTGTAAGTCTATTTCAGAGAGGTGCTATGCGGTAAAGCCCTGAAGAAAAAGAGTGTTCACTGAGGAAGAAAGAGCCGATCTTCCGAGCACTGGGCAGACTGGGGACAAGGATAAGGGTCAGAATTATTAGGGCAGTGTTGTGCTTGACATGCTATTCTTCGCATTCCATTTGTTCCTAGGGTTTTATAACTTCACAGAGATTTAGAAAATCCTCTGGGAACTCGTTTGCCATGATCACTGCAGACCTGCAGGCTGTGTGCATAGATGGCTGTTTAACACACACGAGAGAACTTTGACCATGAGGGTCTCTGGAGGTGGTGCTCTTGGGGGTGTGCTAAGTTTTCGAGTTTTAATAGTTCTGAAACCCTTTGGGAATTGCGGTGAGATCTTGTGTGATGGTGCTGGGGGACCCCTTCCGGTGGTGCCGGGGATTGATTGTGCACGCTGAGCAGGGCATTAGCAAGGAGCTGCCTCCCCCCCCCCCCCCGGGGCATCTCTTTACAGTCTTCAGAGTTGGTGAGTGGCAAGTTGTGGGCGGTAAAGTGATCTAGTTCAAAGAGCAGACAAGTTAGCCTGGCTTCCTATTACTCCTGAGGTCAAATGGCTAGAAGTGGAGGGGAAACAAGTATAAGACTATCCTAAAAGTACATTTAAGTATTAGAAACAGCCCCAAATAATTTGTAATAATTCAGGCTTGGAGTTACAGATTTTAAAATCACATGGATGAAATAGATCTTCTTTTTTTTAGACAGGGTCTTGCTTTGTAGTTCAAGCTGGCCCTGAGCTCACTATATAGCCCAGGCAAGCCTCAAACTATGTAGCTGAAGCAATCCTTCTGCTTCTGCCTCTCAAGTGCTGGGATTACAGGCTTAAGCCTCTAAGCCTGGCTGAAATAGATCTTCTTGATTGGCTGTAAAATGATATTGAAAGAACTTGGAAAGTAAAGTCTTCAGAAAGTTTTGAGCAGTGATAACATTAATAAAATTAAGTCTGTCAGTTCTCGAGGATTCACTCATGGAGGTTATTTACTTTGATTCATAGATCCTAGGACTTCATTTCAAAACATTCACACATAAAATCTCTATGTTCTCATTCTTTCTCCTGCTCGCCTTCCTCCTTCTCACCCCCATGCTACCTGCTTCCACACCGATTTGTGGCCACAGAAGGAGGACATTGTCCGCCTCCTGCTGGGTAAAAAGATGAACATGTTGAGACATTTCACCAAGTTTTGATCTGTTGGCATATTAGGCAGAATCCAGGGGGTATTTCTCACTCCGTGGGGTTCTGGTTAACATGCCCAGGGATTCTCTCTCTCTCTCTCACTGCCTCTGTTGTATTTTTCACTCACTAGGGGAAGCTGCATGATCCCCAGCTCATGGGGATCATCCCGAGGATCGCACATGATATCTTTGACCATATTTATTCCATGGATGAGAACTTGGAATTCCACATCAAGGTAAGTGCTATCCCATGAGTACCAAGACACTAGGCCCCAAATCAGGTCCATAGTCTCCTTCCTTTTATGTTCATGTAAAGGATGCTTTTCTCCAATTCAAAAGATGTTCCTGTGGGAAGCAGAGCCCTGTTTATTTAATGACTTCAGCCAGTACTTAGCCATCTGGATAGTTTGCTTGAAATAGTGAGATAATGAAAGCAAAGCCCCTCTTTGGGATGGCATCATCTTGATGTCTGAATGCTATCTTTCACCCTATGTATTTCTGTAGCTATGACTAGAATATGTATGTATGTGGGGTATGCAAAGTGAGTTCCATGGAGCATAAGCCCTTGTATTATTTATTAGTAGATAGGCTACTGGAGAAAAGGGCAATTCAACAAATAAGCCGAGAAAATAATTTGATGAGAAAAATGTTAAATTAATCATAAGTTAAATGCATTGAATAGCAGCATCTATGCAAAGGGGACATGTGTGTACTACATTTCTCTATATTGAGACACACATTTATCCCCCTCTGAATATGACAGGGTAGTGTGTTGAGGAACACCTTCTGACACATTATTAAGGGAGGGAATTCTCATCATTTTTTTCCTTTTGGCTTTTTTTTTTTTTTTGAGGCAGGGTCCCGCTTTGTAGTTGAGGCTGGCCCTGAGCTCACTATGTAGCCCAGGCAAGCCTCGAACTCACAGCAATCCTCCTGCCTCTGCCTCCCGAGTGCTGGGATTACAGTCTCTTCTTGGTTTTTTGTTTTAATTAAAACCTCTGTAGTAGCTTAAATTTGACTTGAAAGAAAGATTTCTACTCTATTTTTATAGCTTTTAAATAATAAAATAATGTATTTGAGCTTCTTTTTTGCACATTACTAAAGGCCATTTGTTTAAGCAAATGGAGGAAATTGTTGTATAATACAGAACCAAATAGGCATGGAGCAGAGGCTATGGAGAGGAGGAAAGAATCCCAAGCTTTGCTTTTCTTTCCTTTTTTTAAACTTAAACATTTAGATATAAATTATATACTATAAAATCCAGTCTTTTGAAAAGTACATTTTGTTAGGCTTTAGTATATACCTAATGTTGTACAATCATGGTCCCTATCTACTTTCAAAAAATTTCCATCACCCCCTAATAGAAACTTGATAACTGTTTCAGGATCCTCTTTTGTCTGTTATTTGAGACCACCGTTGTCTCTCTTGGTTGGGAAGGAGCAACATGGAAGCTCCTGTTCCACATGCCCTTATGGACGAAGCCACCTTCCCTTAGGAAGGGCTCATGGACCCCACTGGGTGCTCCTTGCCTTGTTCTCTCAGGATGCACATGATGCCTGAGTCTCCCTGCTGTGACAAGAGAATGAGTTGGGGAGAGAAGAAGCCTTTCTATGAAGCCTTCGGACTGAGCATGTTTCCCTGAAAGCCATAGCCTCAGTGCACTAGACTCAGTAGACTAGCAATGAGGAAACTCAAGGTCAAAGTAGAGCATTTAATAGTCTAAATCATGAATAGATTCAGAGCAGACCAGCCCCAAATGTGTGCTTCTTTCTTACTTATACTAAATTTCTTCCTTATGTCTGCCATGTTCTTTTCCTAAATTACATAAAATGAAAGCAACAACTGTTTGCCCAGTTATAAATTATATCCAGCAACTTACTCTCCCTTGCAATTTCCTTTGTTGGCAAAAGCCTGCTTTTCCTTACTAGGACTCTTTATATCTAAGGATACAGAAGCTTGTTGCTTTGATGGGATCAAGATTTAGAAGCTTAGTACTCCTTTAAGACTGTTTGCATTTAAATACTTTAAACTGCTGCAGAGTTCTTGTGTGATAATCCTGCAATAAGATGTTAAACCAATTACTACCCCAGAAATAGTGTCTTGTGTTAGAGTTTTATTATAAAACAGCCCTAGTATGAAGTGGGAGGAGGAGGCTTTAGTATATCCCCAATGTTGTACAATCATGGTCCCTATCTACTTTCAAAAAATTTCCATCACCCCCTAACTCTCTAAGAGTTTCTAAGTCTCTAGAACTGAATTTTGTAGTTCAAGTTCTGGTTTGCATTTGTAGTTAATGCTTACTTGTTTCATAAATGATAGCTATGTGTGGACAAGTCCTGTGCATTTTGAACTGAGTAGTGACAGGTTAAATTGAAAGAAAGAGGGCCGATTAAGGCAATATTGAAAATCTGCTCCTCAAAACGAATCTCACAGAGAATCTCACAATAACAAATGTTACTTCCAAATATGTTATTGCTTAACATCAAACTATGTCTATGGTTTGTTCTTCTTGGCCTTGCAGAGTATTTGAAGTGACAGAATAACAAAATTAGCTCTCTGACCAAAAGCAGAAATTAATAGACCTGTATGCTGCTTTTTGTTTTAAACGTGAACAGGATTATATTTGCCATATTGGCCAGTGACTACTTGACATCTGCTTTTCGATTAAAATTAATTTTTTGTGTAATCTATGGAAAAAAGGTCACATGTTTAAGTTCTCAAAGTAACAAAAGATCTTAATGAAGATTAGACAATTGTAAAACAATTTGAGCAGGTTGTCTGGCTGCAGGGAGGACCAGGTTAGAGATGTACAGGGTTAGAGGCCAAGAAGCACCTGAAGATTCAGGCAGTGGGGAATGTCACAGCCTGAGAGATCATAAAGAGCAGTGAGGGGCTGTGGTTACTCCGTGGCAGAGTGCTTGCCTGGCATGAGCTAGGCCTGGTGTTCCATCTCCACCCACAGCACCATAAACAAAAAAGAAAACCAAGCAATCCCAAACTGGAAGTAGAGGACTGTGAGTCAGTGAATCATTCGAATGCCAGGTAGGTGTGTTCATGAGAGACAGACTGATAGATAGCAATTGGAGAAATGTTCAAATAAGCAGATATTAGGGAAACAGGCAACCAGGAGATGATGCCCAGCTGTAGATTTCAAGATACAAAGCCAAGACCTCCGCGTCCCAGGAGCTGGGAAATTAGTAGGTGGTTCCAGACTGAGGCATGCAAAAGATAATGGACCAAAACTGAGTCAGGGTAGAGATTAATGTGGCTTAAAGAGTTCATGTTCCCCTAGATAGAGGTGGCCTTTTCCTGAAATAGGATAGGACATAGGTCCACCGGTGTCCTGACAGCCCAGCTTTGCAGGTGTACAGCTACAGTCATGGGTAGCTTAAAAACAGGATATATTCTGAGGGGTGGGTCATTTAGATGTTCTGTTGCTCTTTCCACATCATAGAACACACCTAGGTGAACTAAGGAACTGTGATGTCACTCAGGAATATGCTCTTAGGGGGCCACTGTCTTGTACATGGTCCACCGCTGACGGAAGCAGGTCATGTGGAGGATGCCTGTACTCACTCTACCTTTTTTCCATTCATTCATTTATATTTCAAAAACACTTGTGAAGGGGGGGGGTGTAAAAAAGTTTATCTGGCAGATTAAGCTGAGTGTAGAATCTTAGAGAGAATTTTTGACATCATAAAGTCTAATGACATCATCTAACAGGTGGGAGAATTTAGGTCCTAGAGTCTTATTTACGTGTGAATTAAATTCCCAAGACCATGTATTTAGTTAAAACAGTCCTAAGTCATTCATCAGCCAGCATAGAGTCACGTGGGGGAATTTAGAAGCTGATTCCTAGGTCTTAATCTCACAGATTCTGACCTAGTAATAAGTACACTTGGGTCCAGAACTTAGCACATTAAACAAATTCTGTAGGTGATGTTGTGGCAAGTGGTGCTAGGACTGAGGTTCGAGAGTAAATAACTGGAAGGCTTCCTTTTCCTCTTATAATCTAATAATCTTTTAGTAGATCACGTTTAGTTCAAGTCCTTCCTAGATTCCAAACCTGGATGCCTTGTCTGACCCCCCCCCCCAGTTACCTTTTGGAACTCTTGTAGTTCCAAGTATACTGCCCTTTTCTGTCCTTCCCTCATGGAATGTGTAGCGTGTTCTCTCCCCCAGTTCTGATGAGCTGTCAGTATCATTCAGAAAGGCAATGGCCACTAATTTGTGAAAATTACTTGCACAGGATGTTGTTATAGTTTGGCTAGTGTCATACATAGAAGTTTGTGTGGTGCCCATCTGCGGTAAAACCTAGAGTCCTTCTGTAAGTGGCTGTCTAACACGTGCGGTAAATAACACGTGAACGGGCACCAAGGAGCTGTGACATGGGCAGACGGTGGCTCACACTGAGCAGTGATGTCCAGAGCAGGCTGAAAAAGCAAGAAGCAGGAGGATGCTGAGTCTTCACTCGGCCTCCCCTCTTCTTCCTTTCTTGCTATACATGATGAAGATGCTGTAATGTCTAATAATGATGCTTTTGAATTGTAAGGTGTCATTCTTATTTCAGTGTAAATTTGTCTTTAATCAGGTTTCCTATTTTGAGATCTACTTGGACAAAATACGGGACTTACTTGACGGTGAGTAACCTGCATGTTTATCTTTATTTGTTCTGTAAATAAAAGTCCAAGAAAGTCAGAATCATTTACAGTGCTTCTGCTTGAGAAATTCAACTTAGAGAGATGGTCTCTTGCCTTCTGGCTGGATGCACACTCTCAGCCACATCTTAAATTTGCAAAATACAAAAACATTAGATTTATCTACCTTCTGAAACACTTTCTATTTTCCTTTCAAAACAGAGTTTTTAAAGTTTTTCCCCTTCTTTGCTTGCATCACTGTCTTTGTAGTATCCAAGACCAACTTGGCTGTTCATGAAGATAAAAACAGAGTCCCATACGTAAAGGTAGGAGGGAAGCTTTACTGTGATGTGATTGATTTTCCTTCATCAATGTCGAAGATATTATTGTATGATGTAAGATGCCCACAATAGTATCTATTAATGGCATATAGATGCTTAATCATGGTTCTTATATTTAGTATTCATTTGTCCAAAAAACCCAAACATTTAATTTCTTCGATTGTATCTTTCTATAAATTATTATTATTATTATTTTTTAGTGCTGGGCACTGAACCACATACCCTGCCACTTTGATGTAAATAATTATTATTTAATATTGTTCACATTTGAAGAGACTTTGGAATGAAGCGCAGTATACTCTGTTGTTAGGGAAAGTCTGTCATGGTATTATACTTGGAATGTCAAAGTATTTGTTGATGGTTGCAATGGTAAATTAATGAAGAAGGCAAAGTAGTACTTCATTTCTCCTTTTCTTGATTTTCTTCTTTTATTTTCCGTCTTTAGCAAATATTTCTATTGGTTATGAAAATGTACTAAAAAACTTAGGGAAATTCTGACATTTTTTTTAATGGTTTACTTCTGTTTTCCTGAGTTTTGCTTAGATTTCCCTTTAATGTAGAATTCCAGCCCAAGGCAAAGATAAGAAGCTGGATCAACACCATAGTCTTATTTATCTGTGTCTCCAGAAAGAATTGGGGAAATGTTTAACTACATCAAGAGATTGTTGCTTTTCAATTCATTTGACGGGCAACCTGACCCAATTCTGCCTATCTCCCAGGGGTGCACGGAGAGGTTTGTATCAAGCCCGGAGGAGGTCATGGATGTCATAGACGAAGGCAAAGCAAACCGACACGTGGCTGTAACAAGTAAGCGGGTGGTGATGTTTCCTGGGACATGGGACACAAATGTGTGTCTCCACAGGAGGGTGGGCCATGAGCTATACATTCAGTAAAGCATGGGAAGGTAGTGGAGAGCAGTCGCCTGGACACACCCAGGGCATGTGCAGTGCGGGTGTGTCCGGGGGCTTGTGGGAAAGATGTTTTCATCTTCAGCTGTCTGGAGTGCTCCGAGGTCTTGGAATGCAGAGTGAGACTCACTGAACCCTGATAGTGGCCTCAGCCTAAATATTAAACAAAACACCCTGCTATACCCCTGCTAGGAATATACCCAAAAGAATTTTAAAAATCACATTGGAAAGACAGACGTACATCCTTGTTCATAGCAGCTCAGTTTGTGATAGCTCAATCTTGGAAACAACCCAAATGTCCATCAACTGGAGAGTGGATAAAGAAAATGTGTTTTTTTTTTACAAAATGGAGTATTACTCTGCCATAAAGAATGACAAGATCGATCCATTTAGGTGCAAATGGAGACACCTGGAGGATATACTAATAAGTGAAATCAATAGATCACAGATAGACAATTCCCGGATCTTCTCTTTGGCATGACCACCTATAGATGCAAATGAGTTCTAGAAAGTAAGACAGCTTTTATAGAGTAGAATATTTCTATAGGAAACTTGGTATGGGAATGTGATGAGGGGAAGGAATAAATATGATACAGAAAGAAAATAAAAGAGCATGTATAAAGGGGGGAGGAGGGGGGTGGGTAGGGATATGGGTAAAAATGAGAACTTGTGGCATATACTGGTACAAATTTCCCAATGTTATATATGTGATTTTGAGATGTATATAAATTGTACCAATAAAGAATTCAATTAAAAAATATTAAACAAAACACAACCAGCCAACAAAGAGGATAAGAAGTAAGCTTCATTCTAGGTTTATTTTAACGATGTTACTGTTCATGTTTTTTACAAAAAAATCCCAAGGCAACAGGTTTTACATGCCACTCATACATGTGAGGAAAGATACCTTGAGAGAATTCTGCCTTCTGTGTAAAAGACAAAGAAAGGCAGAGAGGAAGGCAGAAACAGGGCTTCCCAAGCCACTAACGCCGTGCTTGCAGTAGATGCGTTCAGAGCAGCTCATTTGCTTGGTCCCTCAGTGTGTGCAGTGCATGTCAAGAGTGTCCAGAGTGACAGAGTTCCGTGAAAAGACTGAGGCTGCCTGTCTTGTTTAAGGAATGCGGACAAATGAGAGAATGAGTGCATATGAAGTCAAAGGAACTAAGAACTACTAGCTTCAAGGAGAAAAACAATCTGCAGCGTATGTTAGCTTGGTCTAGGGGCTGACACTGAGAGGGAGGCGACTTACTCTTTTTCCTCAGCGTGTGAAGCAGTGGGACTACCGAAGTTCTAGTTTGACCCAGCACAGAGAACTTCCATGCTCACAGCTACGCCAGGAAGGCCTTCTGCCTGGACAGGTAGCGAGCCAGCTCTGCTGTTGGGCAGGAGACCCAGTTACTGGCTGGTTGACTGTTTTGGGTTCTTTAAGCCTCTTTCACCCAGGATTCTGATTCTGTGACCCAGAACCATGATTCTCAACCTTTTCTTCACCCAACAGTGTACCACACGGTATTTGTATGTGTGGCAAAGTTTACAGTTGAGCCTAGACTCGGGTACAGTGTAGGTCATGCTCCACTTCTTCACTCCTGCTTGAAATAGACACACTCCAAAGAAGTTATTGACTGTTTCTCAAGCTACTGTTGGTCATAAATTATTTGTGGCACACCTGCCAGCCTGTTTTGGCCTCCATCTTAATTACTTTTCTCATTGCTAGAACAGAATACCTGTCACTCACAAATTAAAGGAGGAAAGGCTTACTTCACTTCCCAGTTTATTTCAGTCCGTAGTCAGCTGGCTCCAAGGCAGAGTGGCATGGAAGAGGGGCGTGAGAGAAGAGAAACAGTTCATAGCATGGCAGGAAGAAGGCAGCAAGCAACAGTAGAAGTCGACCTCCCTTTTCCTTTTATACCATATAGACCTTTAACCTTTTGGGAGGTGCCAGCCCCTCCAGCTTGGGCCTTTCCACTATCTACACCAAGAACCATGCTAATTCCAGTCAGTAGACTAATTTGCTAGCACAAATTCTTAGTCCCAGTGTCACACCCCCAATGCAAGCAGCTCTGCAAAGCCCCATCAATGAGTACATGAGGCTTTGGGGGACATCTAGATACAAGCCATAAGAGCCCCCAGTTCAAAATTGCAGTTCCAGAACATTACCATTGTTCTTATTATCTGCAGATGCTATGAACTGTTTCTTTTGTTTGATCGCAGTAAAATGTACATAAAATACAACTTATTATTTCAACTTTAAATGTACCTTGCTATGCTATGAAATATATTCATATTGTATGTATAATACCACTTAACTATCAAAACTTTTTCATCTTCTCAACTGAAACTCTTTTTAAAAAAATTTATTTTCATTTATATTCCTTGCATGGAACTGATACATGTACATGACAGTGTTTTTCATCCCATCCCATCTCTTGATCTCCTTCCCATTTGAGAAATGTCTATCTCCTGACTTCTAATTATTTATCTTTTATCTTTATTTATAATTTGGGTTTCTCATATAAGAGAAACATATGATATTAAAGCCTGAATATCTGACTTATTTCACTTAATTTTATGGTCTCAAGGTGCATCCATCTTCCTATAAATGTCTCAGGTTTATCTTTTTAATGGCTTAGTAGTAGTCTATTGGGTATAAATGTCACATTTTCTTTGTCCATTCATTTCTTGATGAATATTGAGGCTGCTTCCAAGATTTAATTATTATGAACTGTGCTGCTTTAGGCATGTGTATATTATTGTAATATATGATACTTTTTGAGGGAAGATATCTTGAAGAGGAATAGCTGGGTCAACTGGAATCTCTGGTTTTAGTTCTTTGAGGATTCTCCATACTGATTTCCATAATTATACTAGTTTACATTATCATCAGCAGTATAGAGGGGTTTCTTTTACTTCACAGCCTTGCCAGCATTTATTATTATTTGATTTCTTGATGATAGCTATTTTTCCTGGGGTTAGATGGAACCTCAGTGTTGTTTTAATTTGCATTTCTGAAATGACCAGTGATGTTAAACATTTCTTCAGCTGTTCATTAGCCATTTGTACTTCAGTGAAGTGTCTCTATTTCAGTTGCCCATGCTTTCACTGGCTCTTTTATTTTCAGGGCCTAATTTTCTTGAGTTCTTTATATACTCCAGATACAAGTCCTCTGTCTGAGGGGTAGCTGGCCGACTTTTTTTTTTTCCATTTTGTAGGTTGTCTTTTTTCTCTATTGGTTGTTTTGGTGTGCAGAATCTTTTTATATGTTAAGATCTGACTTGTTGATTTTTGGTACTATTTCCTGGGCAGCTGTTTTTTTTTTTTTCTTTCTTTCTTTTTCTTTTTTGGTACCGGGAATTGAACTCAGGGCTTCATGCTTGCCAGGCAGGTGCCATGCCACTGAGCAACATTCCTGGCTAGCAGCTGGGCTTCTATTCAGAAATTTCCCATCAACATCTATGACTTAAAGAATTTTACCTATTTATCTCCCAGTAGGTTGAGGGTTTCTGTTTTTTATTTTTTATTTTTTTTTTGAGACAAGGTCTCGCTTTGTAGTTCAGTCTGGCCCTGAGCTCACTATGTAGCCCAGTTAAGCCTTGAATCCAGCAATCCTCCTGTCTCTGCCTCCTGAATGCTGGTATAAAAGGCTTGAGCCACCACACCCAGGATTGTAGTATGTGGTACTGACTGCTGAGGGTGTCAGTCTCTGTGCTCGGTATTGTTGTATGTGGTTACTGGGGATCAAAACAGGGACCTTGTGCTTGCTAGGCAGGCGCTGGAACCACTAAGCCCAATCTATAGCCCAAGGGCTTCTTTTTTACCATTTAGTTCTTTGATTCATTTTGATTTTAGTTTGGCACATGATAAGATATTTGAGCCTAGATTCATTCTTCTGGGTGTGGATAGCCATTTTCCTCAACACCACTTTTAAATAGGTTATCTCTCTTCCAATGTATGTTTTTTGCCCACTTGTCAAATATCAAATAATTTCACATAATTTTAGTTGCTGTAATTTCGTAGTAAGTTTTGAAATCAATTATTTTGAGACATCAAAATATTGTTCTTATATTTCGATATTATTTTGATTACTCAGAGTTCCTTGAGATTCTGTAACAATTTTAGGGTGAATTTTTCTATTTCTGTAGAGAGTACCATTGAATGTAAAGCTTGTATTGAATCTATAGTTTCTTTGTGGTTAATATTGACATCTTAACAATGTAAATTTAAAAATTAGTGAGCATAGGATATATTTTTGTCTCATTTGAAATATCTTTTTACTTTTCAAGGTAACTTTCATTTTCTTGATTGAGTTTATTCTTAAGGGTTTTGTCCTATTTTTGCTATTCTAAATAGAGTTGTTTTAATTTCCATTTCAGATTGTTCACTGGCTGATTATATACACACAACTGACTTTGATACTTTGCTTTTGTTTCCTGTAATGTTACTAAATTTGTTTATTAATTATAACTTTTTTGGGGGGGAGTACCTGGAATCAAACTCAGGATCTTTTGCTTATCAGGCAGGCTTGACACCTCTGAGCTAAATCCCCAGCCTAATTATAACTATTTTTCAAGATGGGATATTTATGTTTATTTTTTCCTATAACATACAATCTAAAAAAGTGGTTCTGAGAAGTGACTGGGGATAGTTACTGTGGTCTCTGATTGTTTGGTGAAAAAAGACCAGGATAGGAAAAGATTTGTATTTCTAGGGCCTCATCCGAATGAAGCATATTTAATCTGTGAGACCTCTGTGCACCTAGCATGTGTTACAGAGGCGTATGCCTTAATCCTTCCTTAAGGAAGCCTTAATCCTTCCTTACAAAAGCTTACGATACTGCTGATAAGATGAGGCTTACACATATGACTAAGAGAGGAGCGTGAGGTACTAATCAGGAGACAGGGTCTGAGGGATTTAACGTTGGGGGAGCTGTGGGCTTCTCAGAGAGCTGGGCTGGCAGAAGACACTGGAGGATGGGTGCTTTGGCGGAGCTGGAGAATCTTTTATTTTAAACTGCTGACTCAGATTTTTAGATTAAGTTCCTTGCTAGTTGAAGGCATTTTGAATCTTTTATTTCTAGAATGAGCATCTTTTAAAGAAGAAAGAGTAATCGCAGATAAATTTACTTTACATATATATATATATACACATACATATACATATTATATATATATACATACACACATACATACATGCACACACACACACATGAAGTTTTTGAGACAGAATCTTGCCATAGAGTTCAAGCTGGCTGATTTCATTATGGGTCCAGGCTGGCTTCAAACTCATGACGAGCCTCCTGTCTCAGCCTCGGAGTACTGAGTATATAGGTGGGCACCACCAGGTATAGCATCACAGGTGGTTTAAAAAAAAAACTTGTCAGCACTTCAAAGAAGTGGAACTTTCAGGCATCATGTGTTGTGCTTTTAAGACCAGATGTTTGGGCCGGAGATTTAGCTCAGTGGTTCCGGCGCCTGCCTTGCAAGCGCAAGGTCCTGAGTTTGATCCCGGTAACCACACACAGTGCTGGGTGTGTTGATTCATGCCCACCAAAAATCAACCAGCAGTCAGCACCACATACCACAGTGCCGGGCGTGGTGGCTCGCACCTGTCATCCCAGCACTCGGGAGGCAGAGACAGGAGGATTGCTGAGTTCGAGGCTTGTCTGGGCTACATAGTGAGCTCAGGGCCAGCCTGAATGACAAAGCAAGACCCTGTCTCAAAAAAAAAAAAAAAAAAAGACCAGATGTTTGCTACCTATGTTTAAGTGTTCTTTGTAGAGAAGTAAAATATGTTCTTTTTCAGACATGAATGAACACAGCTCTAGAAGTCATAGCATCTTCTTGATTAATATTAAACAAGAGAATGTAGAGACTGAAAAAAAACTCAGTGGGAAGCTTTATTTGGTTGATTTGGCTGGGAGCGAAAAGGTAATTGGCTCTTCATTTGTATTATCTATAATTTCCCCGTTACTTGGTTCATTGTGGAATGGTATAATTTTTGTGCTTTTCTATTCTCTGGCTTTGAAGGGCTGTAAAGGTTTCTAATGTTGAGCCAAGATGTTATTAAATTTAACCTTTGTCTACCCACTCTTTCCTGGTCCTGAAGTCCCCTATTTGCATTACAAGCAGGACTTTGGTGCTCATTCTGACATTCACCTGGGAGGCCCTGGAGGACTCGAGGCCACTGGTGCTGGTCTGCACTTAGCTTGGCAAAGGCCACTGCACACATGTGGGTTGGGCATGCACTTCTGAGAACAGGAGAGATGCCCGTTATTACCACAGTAAGACAGGGCAGGGAAAGGCTTTGGCATCTGAAGGTGGCAGGCCTGCATCTGCGGGTGTGTTTGCCAAGAGAAGGTCTAGGGCCTGGGCCTCTCCCCATGTGCTCTGCTGCTCTGCAGGGGCCTGGACTGACAGGGTCACACAGGGTGGCCTTGGTATCATCAGGCAATGAGGCTTGTCATGGTCTTTAGCCATAAGCCCTGACTGTTCTCTGGTTTTGTCAAGATCCTCTTTTGTCATATGTCCCATGCCCTCCTATGCACTTGCTGGGTCCAATATGCTTCACAGAATCTCCAGCCTGCCCCTCCAGACTCCTTCCACAGCATACTGGAGAGCCTGCTGGCCCCATTTGAGGCTGGGGTGCGGATACCCTCTCAGGCAGCATCACGGAGCTGCTCTGTGTGCGCAGTACGTTTCCTCCACCATCACTGATGTCAGCCAATTGTCACAGTCCTCCAGGCCTCATAGCTCGGTCAGTCTCCCTGGAAGTGCAGTTGATCCCTACTGACCTCACTGCACCCCTGATATCTCATACACCAAGTTGTGGCCTCTGACATCCATGTCCGTAGTGGTCACTGGGACTCTTCTCATTTGCATTTTGGAAACTGTGAGCAGAGAGCTGTCTGGATCTTCTTCCTGATTACACACTCACCAGGATGGACACAGCGGAGCAGCACTGTGCAGCTCCGGGCTGACCATCCGCTTTTCTGCTGTGTCAGGTGTGGGTCCATATGAAGAACAGATGGTGCCTTCATTCTTCTTCTTTTTTTTTTTTTTTTTTTTTTTTTGAGACCGGGTCTCACTTTGCAGTTCAGGCTGGCCCCAAGCTCACTATGTAGCCAGGCAAGCCTCAAACTCAGCAATCCTCCTGCCTCTGCCTCCCGAGTGCTGAGATTATAGGCTTGAGCCACCACGCCTGGCAGTGCCTTCATTCTTGCTGAACGTAGAGATGAAAAGTTTTGTTTTGTTTTCTCCTAGCACTAGAGGTCCTAGGCCTTTGTACTCAACTACATCTTTTTTTTTTTTTTAATTTTAATTTTTTCTCTTGAAACAGGTTCTCACTAAGTTGCCCCATTGCCCAGTCAGGGCTTCAACTTGAAATCCTCCTTGATCAGCCTCCTGGAGTGCTGGAATTACAAGCCTGTGCCACCACACCTGGCTTCAGAGATGAATATTTAGGACCTAAATATTCCTGAAAGCTCCTTACTGACAGATCAGGGTGGAGGCCTGGTTCTGTGCCGTGTTGGTGGTTATTGCTAATGCTAATGGTTTCCACGAGGTGCTTTAAAGTTGTGTCCTTGTTATGGTTTCTTTTGTTCCCATCTGTCTTCATTTGCCTCAGGTGTGTCCACATGAGTGCTTCAGTGTGATCTCACAGAGCAGAACTCTGGGCTTATTTTCCCCCCTCTTAATGGCTATTCTTTCCTAAGCAGCCAGTTTGACGCCTCTGGAGCTCACTTTCCTTGTCTATCAAAGGAAGGTAATAGATAGTATCTGCCTTGTGAATTTCATGGAGTTAAGATAGTCAAATAGGAAAGCATCTTAAAAACCATGCCACGAATGGACTGTTATCATTTGTGGCCCATGAGCTCTGCGAGTGCCCGGGGTGCCAGCGGGGGTTCCCGTGCGCACAGTCTGGAGAGATGAGGATCTGTGCTACTCGAAAACCTCCTGCTGGACGGGTTTTCACCTCTGTTGTCAGAGGTTTCTCTTTTATACGTAGCTGAAACCCATCTTTGTGCAGTTTAAAAAGATTTCTCCTCTTTTCTTTCTTCAGAGAGCAGCTGCTTACCCCACATCATTTTGTCCAGGCAGCAGAAAATGAATCATGTTGAGTTTCTTTTTTCTTTCTCCAGCATCTGCTCTCTACCTAAACTGCTCTCTACCTAAAGCAAATGCTATGAATGAGTGATAACACAGCAGAGGAGGCACACTGTGCGTGGCCCCTCTGGCAGTAGAGGAAAAAAAGACAAATGTATAGCGTAAGACACACTCTCTTGACTTTTTCATACTTCTCCAGGTTTTTCTGTTTTTGAATGTTTTCCCCTGGGTATGGAAGCTGGTGGGGAAGGAACAAAGCTGGACTACCCTTCCCACCACCCGTTGTCTTTTGCCTGAATTTGGGACTTGTGTTTCGGCCTTTACCCATTATTCCATTCTCTGTGGCTCAGGACAGCTTCTTCCCCTAACACCTCCCGCTGGGCTCCCTGTGGTGTGGAGACTGTAGTTTAGTCTCTCAGGACCCAAGCTTACCGGTGATGACAGTACTTCTAGAGCCCGGTTTCCCCAGATGGCTGTCCCCTGGGGAAGCATCCCTGGCTCTCCCACTTGAGGCATTTCAGCCATTTCACTAAAACCTAATTGAGAGGAAAATGACAGCAGGAGAGACCAAATCCCCAATCTCATGCTCCAGGGATGGTTTTATCAATGTAGTTCTTACTTACTTTTACTTTCCCTTGTTTTCTAACAGGTTCTCCTTCCTTTTGGTGTGAATCTGAAATTTCTGCTGTGCTCTCTCACCGTCTGGTGCAGCTCACTGCTTTTTCTTCTCCTGCTAGGTCAGCAAAACTGGTGCAGAGGGAGCTGTTCTTGATGAAGCTAAAAACATCAATAAGTCTTTGTCTGCTCTTGGAAATGTGATTTCTGCTTTGGCGGAAGGGACAGTAAGTAGCCCTGTCCCCATCTATTAAATAGTATTGTGAAAAGTTGCCTTTTGAGTTTGCATGCGCTCTTTGTCACACACCCTAGAGATCCATTCATTTTTCTGTTTGGAAAAGAACAGAAAGTGTCCTGGCTGTGGATACCTGTTGCTGGGAGATCCAGTCCATTAAAAAGTGTGAATAAGACACTGATTTCTGTTTGTTTGTTTGTTTTTTGGTGATACTGGGGATTGAACTCAGGCCCTTGTGCTTCCAAGGTAGGTGCAGTACCACTTGAGCTAAATCCCTAGTCCAGATGCTGATTTCTTATGGGCACATTAAACTTTGGAATAATCCAAAGACTTAGCCCAAATTCTCTCTCTCTCTCTCTCTCTCTTTTTGACAGGGCCTCACTTTGTAGTTCAGGCTGACCCTGAGCTCACTATATAGTCCAGGCAAGCCTCGAACTCAATCCTCTTGCCTCTGCCTCCAGATGTGAGCCAACATGCCCAGTATTGTGTTATGTGATGCTAATTGCTGGTGGGCATGAGTCACCACACCTGATATTGGTATATGTGGTTACCAGGATCAAACTCAAGACCTTGCACTTGCTAGGCCAGTGCTGGAACCACTGAGCTAAATATCTGTTATCCCCACTCCCCCAAATTCTTATTTCACATACATTCCTAAGTCCAGTGCCTCCCTCCTTACTTACTTCTGTATTTTTTTTTTTTTTTGAGACAAGTTCTCACTTTGTAGTTCAGGCTGGCCCTGAGCTCACTATGTAGCCCAGGCAAGCCTTGAACTCAGCAATCCTCCTGTCTTTGGCTCCCAAGTGTTGGGATTACAGGCGTGAGCCACCATGCCTGGCACTGTGGTACGTGGTATTGATTGCTGGTGGGCATGAGTCACCATGCCCAGCATTGTATGTGGTTACCAGGATCGAACTCAGGACCTTGCGCTTGCAAGGCAGGCGTTGGAACCACTGAGCTAAATCTCCGGCCTACTTCTGTATTTTTCCTTTGAATATACTGTGAAAACCAATGTGACTTCTTCTTTCCCTAAATAGAAAACACACGTGCCATACCGGGACAGCAAGATGACTCGGATCCTCCAAGACTCTCTGGGTGGGAACTGTAGAACCACCATTGTCATTTGCTGCTCTCCTTCGGTCTTCAATGAGGCAGAGACTAAGTCCACGCTGATGTTTGGACAGAGGTGCGTTTGGTCTTTTCAGACCCAGACTGAGGTCTTAGGTGTGAGTGCTGTGGGGCACTAGGGTAATAAAATGAGGGGGTGCATAGTTACTGAATTGCATCTAGCAGGTGATCTGGGAACCTGAGGAATCATTTGACATTTATTGAAGTCAAAGGGATAATTATGGACTTCAGTAATAGGGAGGAATAAGCTTAAGATTTGATGTTTAAAAGAGCAAAATGGAGCACCCATGCTTTCTATAGATGCCACTTGATAATGGAGTGGAGTGTTGCTTTTGTTCCTCATGGAACAAAAGTCTAATGTTTAGGTTTATATGATTTCAAGTGTGTAAGTCTTGTATGGTTTAAATCTAGAGTCTCTTCTAAAAGTTTCGTGTGTTTGGAATCATGGAGCATTACAGCTAAATGTACAGTGAGGAGTTGGGCCTGGTTGGAAGAGGTGGGTCTCCAGGAGATGACCTGGAGGGACGTATTTCTCTATCTCTGTCTGCTTCTTGGCTGCCATGATGTCATCAGATTCCCTCTGCTACACCCTCCTGTCATGCTGTTTACGCTTTGGAGCCAGTAAACCGTGGATCTCTTGTCCTTTGTGTTGTGGGGGTCAGTTATTTTGCCCCAGTGATAAGGAAAGTGACCCTAACAACCTTTTACACCCATGTTTGGGATCCATCGCAAAGTTGGTTGTAAAACATCTAGGAATTTAGATGAATGTAGACTAGTGGCATAAGCAGAACAGGAAGGAGAGGGCTCTGTCCTGACCCTGAGGTAGGAGGTACAGATGTATACTGAGGGAAGAGGCTCATGGCAACTATCTTCTCACCTTCCAAATTGCCCAAATGAGGCAAGCTAGGTCTCGATGGTGGTGACAGATTGGCAGCAGGTAATCTGCCAGCAACTATCATAGGTATGGCTTGGTTTTTACCTTCCTTTCCTTTCTTGCCATTTTTTTTTTTTGAGACAGGGTCTCTCTTTGTAGTTCAGGCTGGCTCTGAGCTCACTATGTAGCCCAGGCAAGCCTTGAACTCAGCAATCCTCCTGTCTCTGCCTCCGAAGTGCTGGGATTACAGGCGTGAGCCACCACGCCCGGCACTTGCCATTTTCTTTTTCATCTGCCTCTTCCCTTGGCCCATGGCTGACCTCCTTTAGTCACGTTCCCTTAGTTCTGGTGTCCAGGGCCAGTCCTCTCCACCAAGACATTCTCATGGTTAATTAAGAGCCAGAAGAGCTGAGTGCTGTGAAGCTGGATGACATGAACACCTCTAGCATCCAAAGGGCTGAGCTTGGAGCTGAGTTTGGAGATGTGGATTCTACTGCCATAGTTCTACTGATGGAATATTCCTGTGGTCTCTATACATGTTACCAGCTTTCTGTGGGCCTTGGCTGCCTTATTTGTAAAAGGATATCCCTAGTACTTCACTGCTTTCCTTCTGGGAGTGGTTATGCCTGAGAAATAGTTTCAGAGGCCTAGAGAAAGGACAAGTAGGGGTGGGCATGCTCCATAGGAAATTGTTGTGGCTTGTTTAAAGTGTGTTAAACCTGTCATTTCCTGAACCCTCAACAGAACATAGAATTATGCAGTCATAGTACTGGTGGGATGTCTAAATAAATAATAATTATGCTGAAATGTTGTAGAACTAATGTATCTTTTAAACTGTGTTTGGGTCCTTTTCTTCCTCCCAGTGACTTCCTTGATTTGATACATGCTTTGCCAAGGGGTTTGGAGTGGAATAACACCTCCTCTTCTCAAGGGTCCCAAGACAACACTACACGAGCATGTGCCTTTGATAAACACAGAATGCATCCTGCTCCTGCCCCCTTTCCTACTCATTATCTTAAACTTGAGCTTTAGCAGTTTCCTCTGGTGACATGCTTGAGTGAACTGCCTCCAAAATGGATTTGTAAGTGAAATTTTTTTTAAAAATTCTTTTCTGGAAAGCAAAAATATTCTGGGTCTTTTCAAACCAAGGTCACTCTGGATCATAGGGCTGTCTGACTTTAGGTAGCTATTGTTAGTGGGCATTGGTTGCTGGCTATAGAAGGCAAGTTAGGTGTCAGTTCAAGTGATTATAGTCTTTCTTCTGATTGTAGGCCCTTGTCAGCATCATCATTATCATTAACACATTTCCAAGCACCAAATATGTGTTAGACATGTTAAAATCCTCCTTAGAAGTTCTAACAGGTATGGATTATTTCACCCTTGAATAGAGGGTGAAGTTGAGAGTTAAGCTAAAAGCCATTACATACCCTACCTGAGACCATACAGTCAGTAAAAGAATGAAGATGCACTCTTTTCTAGGGTATGCCTGTACTATTTGATCTAAAATTTCTCACATGAGGCCTGCTTGATTGGGAACCTTTATATTAGTTTGTTTTCCATTATTATAGCAAAAACCCAAGGTTGGATGCTTTATAAACAAAAGAGGTTTATTTAAGCTAACAGATCTGGAGCTTTAAGGGTACTGGCATCAGTGTGGCTCTGATGAGGACTTCAGGATAGATGGCATCCCAGTGGTAGTAGTTTGTGTAAGGAGAGAATACATGATGAGATAGAAAGCCAAGGAGGCTGGGAGTGCCAGATTTGCACTTTTATAGCAGTCCTGTCAAAAGAACTGACAAGAGTTTTGTGGAAGCTACTGGGAATATTCTGAAGGAAACTACTAGGATTCTTCTGAAGGAACCCAGTTACCTTGCACTAAGCTCCACTTCTTAAAAGGTTTTACTACTCCTCAGCATCAGCACATTAAAGACCAAGCTGCCAACCAGGAACCCTTGGGGCTCACACATCATAGCCAACTATAGCAGTCTGACAGCATAGCACAGCCCTTGGGTTCAGCACAGCCAGTTAGGAAGCTGAGATCTGCCAGTGATCCATTCTCTTTGTTTACTTTTGTCTGTGTTTGAAGACTTCTAGCCTGTGGAATGAGATGTGATCATGCCTTACTTCTTAGAGTGTTTAAGAGGGACATTGGCTAACGCAATTGCAAGTTAAGCAGTCTGACAGTATTGTCATTTAGGAAGGTCATGGCAATAGATAAGATTATACTGGATGTAAAGTACTATAAGTGACAACACTGTAATTAAGGGACTGGATTGAATGCTGATACCTAAAGATTCTAGGAAATAAAAAGTAATGTCGATTATTTTTCCAGATAAGATGGATGTATCAGTACCATCTAGATTCTGAGCTGCCTGATAGCAAGGAGTTTGTCATTGGTGTCAGTTTCTACTTAGCATTTAGCACAAGAGGGGCACAGTAAGTGGCCAGTAAATAAATGCTTATCAAATGAATGAGCAGAAGAACTTAAAGCTTGTTGTGAGAATTCTTGATGAACTGTCACACCATTGTATGATAGTGATGCCCAGGGGTGAGGTTGGTTTTGGATCTGGTTTGCTCTCCAGTGTATATTTAGAAATGTGTGAGGCTTTATTCCATTTGTGCTATCCCCAAGTTAGTCCATTGATTCTGAACTTCTCGATGGGGCCTCTACCTGTTTTATTGTTAAACATACTCAGTGAACCCAGTTGTGCAGCAAATGTAGATTAGACCTGGTATCTGAAAGCAAATGAGATTAAACCCTTTAACTCAACAAAGCTACTGAGTGTATCCCAAATTCAGTATAAAAAGCATGCATTAGATTCATGTTGCAGAGGAGGCCAGATCACAGGGCAGTGTAAGGGTCTCCAGTTATTCCTGTGCTGTGACTCTTTCAAGGACAAGAGGAAAGTTCCAGTTTTTGACAGGCTGGCCTGGACTGATGCTCTGAATGAAACAACAGTAGTGTGACATGGAAGTAGGAGAAACATGGGGGAGTCTGCAGATGTCTGAGGGCAGCTCACCCAGCCCTGGCCAGCCTTTCGCCAGGTTCTAGATTAGCCAAACGTAAAGGGGGAAATCCAGCATGTCTGTATGTTGGTGTTACTGGTGAATTCTTTCTCTTCTCTTCAGCCAGCCCAACACTGTGCTTTCAAGGGGGCAGAAGCCGCCACAGTTTTAAGCAAACTGGGAGGCAGCCCTTGAAACCTCAGGCAGTCAAGAGTCAAAAAGCCAGACTTGGGCTGGAGATTTAGCTCAGTGGTTCTGGCACCTGCCTAACAAGCGGCCCCTGATTCAATCCTTGGTAACTACATACAGCAGTACTGGTACCATAGACCATAATGCCAGGCGTGGTGGCTCACACCTATAATCCCAGCACCTGGGAGGTAGAAGCAGGAGGATTGCTGTGAGTTTAAGGCTTGCCTGGGCTACATAGTGGGCTCAGGGCCAGCCTGAACTATAAAGTGAGACCCTGTCTTAAAAAAAAAAAGCCAGACTCAAATTAGAGTACTTTCATTGACTTTCTTTTGTTCTCCAGAATTTTATTCTTTATTCTTTAATTACTCTTCCAAAGTACTTGTACAGCACTATTGGAAAAAGGTATCTATAAGTTTTAGAAGTTTGGACTCAAATCACCAATTATCTTGAGAACCTGTTTAATGTACCTTGATTTGGGTGTTGATGGAGGGAAGGGAACCCTGAGGGCCAGCCCAATTAGTTCAGGAAAATCTGGCTCAGCCGGTATTTGCGCCAAGGCTTTCATTGATCCAACATGAATAATTCAATGATTTTATGTATATGTTAAATGTGGAAGGAGAATTGATAATTTAGGGAAAATAATATTCTTTTGGGTTTTCCTGATGTATACAATTTAAAAAAGATCACATCATCATTTTAATCATGCCACCTACCACTGAGTGGCAGTTGGTGTAGGCAGACTGAATAGCGTGCATGCTAAAGTTCATTCCATTGGAGCTTGAGAACAAGATACCTGCAGCGGTGGATTAGGGCTGTGGCCAATGAACATACTTGGCTATTCTTACAGAAATCTAAAAAAGACTCAAATCACCCTGTTGGAAAGCCCATTGCCGGGACACCAATAGGATTAGCTTTTGCTTTTGCAGGGAGAGATATTATGAGTGACATAAATTTAACTATATGCTGGCTCATGTTAATTTCTCCTTCTTCATGCTCTTCCTCAAGCAAGACAGTGGCTTCATGAGCATTTCCAAGGAAGCAAAGGTGTTTATATGAAAACTGGGACTCAGATGATGGATGTTAGTGTTAGGTTCAACCTCACTAGGTTGTAGGACTCATTATCTAATCAAACACTAATCTTGCTGTGGCTGTGAAAGTATTTTGTAGATGTGGTTAACATATACAACAGTCGTCTTTAAATAGATTACCCTGGAGGATGAGAGTGGCCCTCATCCAAGCAGTTGAAAGCTTTAAAAGCAAAAACCAGGCTTCCTAGAGAAAATATTCTGCTGCAAGCCTGTAGTTTCATTTTCTGCCGAGTCCCAGGCTTTAGCTTTGCCAGCCCTCAGTCATGACAGCCAACTTCCTTAAATAAATACATGAGAAGGAGATACACTTTGTATACATAATATGGCCTTCTTATGTAACAGGATACATCATCTGTCTCTCTCTTTTGGCCCTGTTTCTCTTGGGAGCCCTGACTGAGACAGACTATTCCTTATCCTTTCTGGAGAGAGGACTGACTTTCTTTCTCACACACCTTTCACAGTGCAGAGTCACACGTTATAGATTTATTCTGCAAATTGAAGGTGTGAACTTGTCTTGAGCTCCTTATTCCTGGACTCTCCTGGACACCCGGAGGGCAAAGGAGGGTGGTGAAACCTGAGACCTGAAAGTACCAAGAGCAAACTTGTTCCTGGCTCTCCTAAGGTGGTCAGAATGAGTGTAAGAAACCCTGATGACGGGTGGTGGCATGCATGCCACTTCGGACTGCCTGTGGCCAGTAAGTGCGAGTGAAGGAAGTCACTGTGGGAAGGGGGCTGGGATTTATTAGGACACAGAGTGATGTGGAACAAGTGGTGTCAGTATATCTGTCCATCACCCTGTCCTCCAACCCCCAGTGTCAGATTGTAAAGCTGCCCTCTCAAAGTGTCAGGTGTGGGTGCTCGGCCTTGGTGGTAGCGGAGAACATGTAGCCTCTTAGCCTGGGCCTGAGCTCCTGAAGGTGTAAGCGACAGATTTGATGATGGAGAAACAAAGTGGTTCTGGGAAGGAAATAACAAAGCTTGAGAGGTAACATAGAGGTGGATGATGTACTTCTCTGGTTTCTGTTGTCTGGGGGTTGTATCTGTCTACCTCTCCAAGGAGGGTTAATGTTTATTAGCCCTGTCTTTAAAAGCTTCAGCCTGGCTCCCTCCCAGGAGTGGAGAAGGATTTCTGGGCTTCTGAAGAGGTGCTTGCATCTCGGAAGCAAGATAGACAAGAAGAAGCCGCAAAACGGGGGCCTTGATAATGGCTTGCTCACAACTGGGCTTATGTTTACTAAGCAGATCTTGCTGTTAGACCTGAAACCTAAGATCAATTCAAGGTTCTTGCACTAAGCAGCCGTTTGGTTAGGGACTGGCTCAGTGCCTGCTAGGTTCAAACTTGTGGTATAGCATTTGAACCTATAAACTCACTGGTAGCTCTGGATAAAACCTGAGAACCCTTAGGGATGAAGATCCAAGACCTTTTGTGCTCCTTTCTTTCTGAATGATTAGGTCACTTGGTCTGAACGGAGTGGTTTCTCAGCCAATTTGAGTAGTAAGTACATAGAACAGGGCTCCAGAGGGTCACTGGCTTGTTTTCCTATAGGAAAAAGAGAACACCTTAGAATGATTGGATACTATTGCTGTTGCTCTACAGTCTGCATAATGATGCTTTGATCACCCATGGACCATATATGTGACAGTGGTCCCATGAGGTTGTATCACCAAGTGGCATACTCTAAGGTACCTACGATGATGAAATCAGCTGATACATTCTCAGAATCTGTCCTGTCACTAAAAAATTCAAAACTGTATCTTCAGCTAGACAAAAGTTATAAAACTGCCATAGAGCACATCTTAATTCCTGCTGTCTTACTAATTTTATGTCTCCACGAGCCCTCTGAAAGGTGTACATGTGGTTCTTCTGTGCACAAACCCCCAAGTCTTGTCCCTCTGTGGGATTTTGTCAGGATTCACCACTTGAGTCTTGACATAATGGTCTATGGTGTGATTACAGCCACCAGCTTTGTGGAAAGAGTCAAAGATCTGGGAAATGGTAAAAAATAAATGAGTACGTGTATAAGCCGAAAAATAAACTAAGAGTCCTATACTGATGGCAAGTAACTGAATATTCACAAAGATAAAAAGTACATTTTGAAGGGCAAAATTAAGCAGGAGCTGATGGTTATGAGGCTCTTTATTCTCTAAATTTGCTATTATTTACAGTAAAAAGAAAAAGAAATTGTAGACATCTTATATCCTTTCCCTCTAGGTCTCTTAGGGGATTGAAGGACTGAGACCATCTTTATTCCTCTTTGCAAGATTGTTTTCAACATTCCAGAAGGAAGAATATTTGTTTTATTAAAATAAAAAAAAACTTTCTGGGTACAGAAATTCTGTATTTTAGTAACTCTAGTTTATCCCGCAATCTGGAAATTTTTGCATCTTGTGTAATTCCTTTCTATTGACTTTTCTATTTCTTTTTAGTGAGTAGAACTGCAAAAAGCATAAACTTGAGTGTAAAGTTTATAGATAGATTTTTTTTTACAAATGTACATCAAGTCAACCCCCTGCCCAATATCTTAGAAGCCTACCTCTTATACCTCAACTCCCAAGTACCCTTGTCATCTTAACTTTTATTAACATGGATTACTATTGCCTGTCTTTGAATTTCATATAAATGAAAAACCCATAGTGCTGTTTGTACCTGTCTGCTTTTGTGCACCACTGTGTCTGTGAAGTTAATCTGTATTGTTAGATACAGTAGTTTATTTTTTACATGTACATAATATTCTGTAGTTTGAATGCAGCATGTATGTATTCATCCTACTATTGATGGATATTTGGATTGTTCTTATTTTGGGACTGTTACAAAGTCAACGTGGAATTGATTGGCATACCTTTGAGTGAGCATATCTCCTTTTTGAGGAGGGGTAAAAGTGAAATTCCTGTGTGATAAGGTATGAGATATTTAGCTCAAGTAGATACTGCCAAACATTTTCCAAAATGATAGTAATAATTCATATTTTCTTAAGTAGCAATTCAGTGTTTTGATCACTGTTCTTTCTCACCAATAGTTTGCATTTTTAAACTGCTTAAATATAGTTAGTCATCCTGTGGGTATATAAATGTATCCCATTATAGTTTTAATTTGCATTTCCTTCTTGGTTAATGATGCTAAGCACTTTTTTTTTTTTTGCAGTGTAGTCAAGTTTTCACTTAGTACTTCTTATTGATTTATAAAAGTTATTCTGGCTCAGTCCTTATATGTATTCCATATATCTTCTCCCACTTTGTAACTTTCCTCTTAACTGTTTTAATGGTGATTTTTTAATGAAGAAAGGTTTTTAATTTTAATGAAGTCAAATTTATTTTTATGTCCCATTTAAGAAATCTTTGCCTACCATAAAGTCTCAAAGATATTCTCCTTTATTTTCTTCTAGAAGTTTTATTGTTTCACCCATTTGGAATAGATTTTTATATGGTATTAGAGACCTACTGCCATTTATTGAAAAATTATCCTTTCTCACTTTCTGTGTAGGTACCATTTTTATAAAGCACATGTCATATATTTGTTTCTTGATTATCCATTCTGTTTCTACTCTAACATTTCTGAAATTTCATGTAATCAGTTTTAATTACTATGGCTTTATACATATCGATACAGTCCTCTAGTTTTGATCTTCAGAATTGTCTTGGCTATTTTTTGTCTTTTTCATTACTTCTATAAATTTTAGAAACAGCTTGTCACTTTCTATACATAATATACACATAAACCGGCTAAGATTTGGGTAAATAGTTTAAGCTTATAGAACAATTTTGGGAGAGGTAACATCATTCCCTGTCAATAGCAGCTTATTTTTTCTCTTCTGCCTTTGGAGGGTAAAAAATGTAGGGTTTTCTGTCTAGCTTGGTGTTGAATAATCAGGGGACCCAGCAGGAGACATGGTTTCCCGCTGTTGTCTGACTTCCAAGTGGGAGTATGCTGTGTGTGTTCCGTCTACACCTTTTCTATGCCCTTTCTGGCCTGCTTTGTGTCCAGGAGGGTGACCAGTCTGCATTACTACAGTGAGTTCCCTTGCTCCTAGTTCAGTCAGTGGTGAGGGATATGGACAGGCAATTCTGGTTAGTCAGTGGGAAGGGATATGGACAGGCGAGCAAAGGAGAGATGTGAATGAAGTCTGGGTACTGTTTCTTAGTTTTCTTCCACAGGGTCCCTGTGTGCTGGCTGTGGCTGAGAGCAGAGATTGTTCCAGCACACTCAGCAGCTACTCTTTCCTAGCTCCCTCCCTCTGGACCTTGGCCAGTCTGACAGTGATAATGGTTCTTCCTCACCAGTGGAAGGATAACACTTTGTTATTTCCCACCACTTTTTCATGCCTTCGTTAAGCTCTTTCCAAACTCAAATTCCAGTTGGAGCAGGCTGCCTGTTTCGTGTCAGGACCCTGATTACTCTAGAAGTAGAACAAAAATAATTTTCTCGGCAGCTTTGGAAAGAACTTCAACAGTAAGAACCAGTCGTGCCGAGGGTCGCCGTATTGGGTCTATTCACAAAATGTGCCTTTGGCTAGACCTGCTGGAGTATATTAGAGAGGCTCCATCTTTCTTCTGGTGTTATTTGGAATCATGAAGGAACTCTTTGTAATTTAAAAAAATCGAATCAATAGCCTCAGAGTGTACTCTTGTATGACAATAAGTCTTTTAGCCATGAGGTATATTTTCACTTTCTAAGTTGATAACGGATGGTAGTTGGTGTTTGTGTTTGAATCTGAGAAACATCCATACTGCCTGAGGATATTGGAATGTGAGGTGAGAGTGTCAGATTGGAAGAGACTTTAAAGTAGTAATAAAATTGCTGCTATTTGAAAAATTAGAGTTGAAACACTTCTGGGGACAGTGCCCTCAAGCTACTGTGAACAAGAACAAATTATACTAATTCTTTAGTGAGTCTTACATTGAAGTTGTTTAACTCCTCTTTCGACAGTGGATTATTTAGTTGTCTTATTTAGGAGTTAATTTTTGGAATGACATATATAGTACTGGTGAGGATTGCTGAATTTCATGGCTAGAATGTTATTTGATGACAATAGTAACTCTGATCTTATCATCTTGGCAAATACAATAGACACTGGAAAGATTGTTTGCACAGCAAATAAAATAGGGTGTCACATGGAGTTTAACCTTCTTAGGAAGTAAGTCATGCTATAATTCTGCTGTGATGTGTTTACTTTTTAATAGGTAAAGCTATTTATGTGTTAATTTCTGTGTGCACTCGCCTAGGTGAATTGTGTCTTTGGTTTTTACATCTCCTGGAGCAGCTGCTGATTTATTTTCACTAGTTATTCCCTTGAGTTGTGTCCAGCTGCAATCACTGTCATTAAAACACACCCTTCCGCCATCCTTTAGCCATATGCCCTAGGAGATCACAGCATCTTTTATATGAAGAATGGCAAAATGGTGGTCATTAAACATGTTTATCCCATGTATCTTTTTTAAAGTTTTAAATTGGGAAATACAACTTTAAAAATCTCAACTTTTTTTTTTTTAAATGGGATGTTCTGGGAATAGTAGGCCCTTTAGAACAGTGATGATTGGCTGTGATGGGGACAGTCGACAGACAGCCGATCTTGTTTGGTTATGTGACCTATCTATGGGGCATGTATTGATGTGTGTTCAGCACATTAGGGATTGGGCTACATATCAAATGTGAATAAGGGAAATAACTGTGTTTCATTGTTTATTGTTGATATAAGAAACCTGAGTTTCAAGAAGCTAGAGACCTTGTCCATTTGTCCTGGTGTATCCCCCAGTGTTTTGGAAATGCTTGTTGAATTGAAAGATTAGGAAGATGAATCTAGCAGTGGTATGCAGAATGGTGAACAGAAGATGCTGAATGTTGTAAAAGGGTTATAACCTTTTTTTTTTTTTTGAGACAGGGTCTCGCTTTGTAGTTCAGGCTGGCTCTGAGCTCACTATGTAGCCCAGACAAGCCTTGAACTCAGCAATCCTCCTGTCTCTGCTTCCCGAGTGCTGGGATTACAGGCGTGAGCCACTACGCCCGGCAAGCTGGACTGAGAAGATAGACTGAGACAGGGGCAGAGGGAACTGAGTAAGAGACCTTAAAAGACAAAATAAAAAGCCCATTGGATTGAGACTGACAGATGGGTAGGAAAGAAATGAAAGATGAATTTGGGACTCTAACAAGTAGTGGTGCCATTAATACAGTTAAGAAGTTGGTTTGTCTTTGGATAGAAAGAAATTGAGGATTATTTCTATTGATTTGAAAAATGCTGGTAGCTATACTCAGATTTTTCCCCTTACATTTTTAATTCCAGAGCAAAGACTATCAAGAATACAGTCTCTGTGAACCTGGAACTGACAGCAGAAGAATGGAAGAAGAAATATGAAAAAGAGAAAGAGAAAAACAAGACTTTGAAGAATGTCATCCAGCATCTGGAGTTGGAGCTGAACAGGTGGAGAAATGGTAAGGACCAGTGGGGAGGAAGCAGGAGGGATGAGTGGTGCTTCCTTTCTCCTGTGACTACTGGTATCCTGGGAAATACTTGGGATTATGGTTGAGCTGGGTCCAGCCTCCCAATGACTGTGTGGACAGCAGATGTTTTCTTTTTTCTGCCATGATGCCGCACCCTTGCCCCATCACTTGGCTGGCACATATTGGGCTAGGCGAGTGGCTATTTGCAAGGCTGTCCTAATCCATTTCTAGTGAGATGTTCTCCGCTTGTTACTGCCCTTTGCTGTCTTGCAACACCCTATTTGAGGTTTGGGGGGTAGTGCCTGAGACTTCATGGCTTTGATTGCTTTCGACTAAATGAAAAGTATCATTCTCTCTGATGGATTTTGTCATTGATTGGGGTTTAAAGTCACCTCTGGCAAATACTTGGACCTTTTTAAAAAAAACCTAACTCATAATCATGCTCTGTTTCTTCAGAGACAGAAATAGAGGACTGCTGAAGAAACCCTATGTTCAAATGGAATCTTTCAGGCTGGTTTCGTGACTACTTTTCCTTTTCCCCCAAAACATTCTCTTTGGTTTGTTCTACTGGGAAAAAATATCTCAGAACTCTGACGTGCAGTGGGTGGGTGGGTTGTGGGTGAGGTGCTAGGAGGGGTTTCCAGATTCAAGGGTAGACAGATTATTTTAGTGACTTTAGCATTGTGATGGAGGTTAGAAGGTAGAAGTCTTTTTTCTCTCCTTGGAATAAGGCAAACTGGCATGTGTGTGCAGGGGGATGGCAGAGAGCTGGAAACCATCCCTCAGATTTTCTGCATGAGCAGTGTGCTTCTCTAGCGCCGCTGCAGACCTCAGCCCTAGGTGAGCACAAGCTGGGGGCTGCAGGTAACACCACCTGTTTAGAACTGCAGCGTGAGCAACAGGCCTTGTAATTATATATTTGTGGCTGCCTTTTGCTAGTAAGGGTGGGTGTCAATGAGCTACTATTTAATTGAAAAACAATTACGTGGCAAATGAGAATTCTAAGAGGATCAGAAAATGACCTAGTAGCCTAAATAACAGGATTTTTGTCTTTTCTGAAGAATTTCTAGCTCCACATGTGTTTCAAAAGCTGCAAGAATAATTGAATAATTCAGCACCTGGGGTTGCTGGATGATTCCTGGCAATTTGGCAGGAGTAGGAAGGTGGGAGGGTGGAAGGCACGATGGGGGTGGTGCGTGAAGGTTTATTCTATTTCTAGAATTCTCTTGGGTCAGTTCTCTGTTGGAGGACTGGGACATTCAGTACAGCATTTGGCTCAGGCTTGGAGGACTGGCCTTAAATGCATGAGGCCCTGTGCAATTAACCTTGTTACTCTCCCTCCTGTCCCGTGTCCTGCCAAGCACTGACCGTCCAGTTCTCCCCCCTGCATCAGTGTGGCACCCTGGGGTATGCCCCCTGCTGCACTGTCTGACTCACTGTGTGGCAAGATCTTTTTGGGCATCTATCCTGCTCTTGGTGTTTCTGTCTGGTATTGTTTTAACTAATTACCCCACTACATCTATCTTGAAAATCTACTCTAGAAATTTACTGTTTTCTTTGTCATTGGGTGAGATTCTGTATAGCCCCTTTAGTTACATAATTAGGGAGAAGGAAGGCATGGTTTCTGGTACAGGATAGAGCTGTAGTAAATATACCTTAAATAAACATGTACTTAACGTGGGTGCTGGAGATTAAAGGGTAAGTAGTCAGATGCTATCTCTGCTCTGAGCAGAGAGGTAACTCCAGTCCCCAGTGGAGAGTGTGTGGTGACAATCTGTGCTGCATACCAGCAGGGAAGCATATGGTGCCAGGAGTGATTACAGCTGGGGGCCTGACCTCCAGCAAGGAGCCAGCAGAGGCTTCTGGAATGAGTAACGTAGACAACAGAATCGAATAACAACTCTTAGCTGAGTTAATTAGGAGAGATGAGAGAATCCAATTAACTTAAAATGTTCTGAGGATAAAAGGACAGTATGGGAGTGTCCGGGATCTGAGGTGGGCTTTGAGTAGTTACAGGTAGTCCCAGAAAGGCCATACACAGTCCTCATTTTGGTCGTTATTTTGGAAGCAATGAGGAGCCATTCCGTGAAGAATGTCTAAGATTTGCATTTCTGAAGGTCTGTTTGTAGCGTTGGAGAGTGGACTAGATTAGGCTGAGAAGGAGCGAAGGTGGCTGACCAGCAAGCAGTGAGATGATGATGGCATTTGAGTTGGGGGACATGGCAGCAGAAGCAGAAGAGAGGATTTGTTTGGGAGAAGAAAAGATTGAGATGTGGTGAAGAGCTGGTCATGGGGAGAGGGAGGTTTCCATCATGGTCCAATTGGAGGAAGGGCAGAACCATTCCCTGAGTCCTGAAACATGGCAGAAGAGCCAGACTGGGTGTGAGGGAGACAAGGCCGGGAGTCAGGGAGTGATGTCTGGGGAGATTTGAGAAGAGGGAGCTGGTTTTGAGGTCTTGTGCCTGGGCTGGAGAGAGAAATTTGAGCACTGTCCATCTTGAATAATGACTGAAACCATAGATAGGGGTGAGGTCATTGTGGACCATGTGGAGGGTGGATTGGGAAGAGAGCTGGGAGAGAATTTTGAGGGAAGCCCATCATTCCCATTACTGCTGAGTAAAATGGGACTAAGGGAGGGGGGAGTCTGCAGAACTCCCCTTTCTTCCAAAGTAGCACTTGAATTTTAAAGTTGATTTTTCTGGGGGCAAAGTTCTTAACTGTAGAGACCCTCTGATGATACAAATTTCAGGCTGGAAGAAGAGTGATGAGAGGCAGTGAGGAGATGTGCAGTGGCCCTTGACCAACTCTGAGTGCGGATTTGTCTCAAGGACTAGCTGCATAGTACTTAATGGGCAGTAAATGCCATGCATACAGCAGACAGAGCCAGGCCTTCTTTTATGTTTCCAGGGCTGGGTGTTTCATCCTTTAGCAGTAGCCCTTAAGGTGCCCAGAGGTTAGATGGTTCCCTCAAGGGGGTCTGTCTCTGGTGGAACTGGACGCTGATCTGGGAGTTCCTTCTCTGACACTGTAGGTACCACCTGTACATGGAGCTAGTGCTGGTGATTTGAGCGTGGGCCTTTGAGAGGAGTCTGGAAAGTCCTGCTCCAAAGGAAAAGGGGACTGGAAGCCCTTCAAAGACATCCCATGTGTCAGTGCTCATTTCTCATAGCTGAAGTCACTGGGGGCTAGTGGTATAAACTAGAAAGCCAGATGTTGGGAAGAAGGGAATAGAGAAGAGACAGAGCCCTCCATTCAAATCAGACTTGCAGGATATTGCTAGCTTTCTCTTGGAATTACAAACACACACACACACACACGCATGCATGCATGCACACTCAAACACATGCACGCATGCACGTGCCTAATCTTCTTGGCTGTAGCTACAGTTTACCTCAACATTTCCTGAGTATTGATGTTTCTATGTTGGGGCCTGATTGAGTAATGGAGAAGCCTTGTTAATTGTGTGCACTCTCCCAGGGAAAGAGATTTCTTTCCTTAGATGGTGTGTTTATAATTTAAAGTGTCACTGTTATCCTCCAGCTGTGAGAGAACAAGGAAGGAGTGTGACAGAGAAGTTGTGTGTGTGTCTGCATGAGTGCACAGGCATGCTCACACACTTTCCTACTTCCCGTCATAGAGAATGAAGTATCAATATAATGGAGGAAGAAGTTAATTGCAATAAGGAAAGGAGGCATGTCCACTTGGCATTGACTGGATTGGGCTGCGGAAGGTATATGCTCAGCCCAAAGTCATTTAAAAGTTGTAAAATACTATCCTGTTTATTACATAACTACATACTGCGTTCCTTCCTGATCCTCATGTGTGTTCGATCCTTTGTACCTCAATGGATGCTGTGGATGGATTGTTTAAATTTATATGTTGAAATCGTACACCTCAGGGTGATGGCATTAGGAAGTGAGGCCTTTGGGAAATGATTAGTTTCTGAGGATTAGTGCCCTCATGTGAGTCCCAAAAGGGCATTGCTCATCTCTGCTCTCTGCTATGTGAAGGCAGAATGAGAAGACACCATGAGCAAACCTAGAAGAGGGTGCGTCGCACAACCTGACCATGTTAACACTCTAATTTGGGACTCCTAGGCTCCAGGAAGGGGCTGATAAATATCTGATGCTTAGGAGCTTGTACAGTCTATGGTATGGCCTTTAAATAGCCCCAGGTGATAAGGATGCTGGGCTATGCCTTTAGTATAGGCAGTCTTTCCTATGGGGCACAGGTGAGCTTTGATTTTCAGAGCAGGGCCTCCACGATCTACTCCAAACCTTATTTTGTTACTGCTAGGACAGGATAACTCTGGACATATCCATGGTGGCTCAAGGAAGGCCACACCTTGTTTAAATAAAAGAGTCAGGAGGTGGGCCTCTGGCCTGTTCAAGTCCCCAGTGTACCAATTACTGTCTTTCCATTGTAAGTGACAGAAATTGACCTTGCCCCAGTTAAACAAAAAGAAAATCCATTAGAAGAATCTGAGTGATTCACAATTAAAAAAAAAAACACCAAAAAACAAAACCAAGAAAACAACAGCAAAAAACACAAATGACTGAGCAGCCAGGCTTGGACAACCACTGGAGCTAACACAGGCAGCAGAAGCAAATGGGAGGCCTCATGAGCCATACCTGAATGCATCCTCTTGAGGTGCTTTCTTCCTGTGTTTGCATTCTAACATTGGAGAGCCAGAGGCCCAGGATAGAAACGGGAATGCTGTGTTTGGTTTTTTGGCTAGGGAGGGACAGGACACACTGATAGACATCTGATGAAGGCTAGAAGCAGAAAGGGTAGACTCCCAAATGGAGAGTGAAGTGCTCCTCTGACAATGGGTGTTGGCGGCTGAGAAGGAACAAATGTCCTGCATGCTGTAGTAGGGCTGTCCTGTGGGCTACAATTAGTCACCGTCTTCCATAAAATCAGGAGGGTCTGCCAGCGTTGGAGCCTCGTGGAAATGTGCTCACCAGCTTGTTCACCAAGGAACAGGCGGAAAGAGTGAGGTGGTTGCCAGAAAATGGATTTCTCTTTTAAGCTCTATTCCTCTGTGGATCATCTGAGTGGAAAGGACTCGAGCAATCTTACACAGATAGCTGGATTCAGGGAGAATCAGAACCCCCGAGGTCAGTCCTCCTCTCCTTCATCAGGAAAACTCTTGACAGGAGGAGGTGGAGGTAGGACTGAAGGATAACACTAGGATTTACAGAGGTGTCTGGGTGCACTGTTCCCATGGCTACCGGGTCATTATCAATGTGTGCTAATCTCTGATACATTGAATTTTGCATTTGAACCTACCTTCCTTTTTTTTTTTTTTTTTAAATAAGGTTTAAATCAGAAAAAAGGAGGACCTGAATTTCCGGTTGTCAGGAGAACAGTGACCTGACAATCTGTTATAATCTTGAATAATTAAATACAAGATTAAATAGTAGAATGGATGTAGATTTTTCCCATCTGTAGAGATCAGGCAAATAAATGCTTTCAACACAGACTGAGAAGGCACTGACGAGTTGGTCATCTCTAGAGCAGATTTGTTTTTCAAGTTCAAAACCTGCCAGAGGGCTAGAGATTTAGCTTAGTGGTTCCGGCGTCTCCTTGCAAGCACAAGGTCTTGAGTTCAGTCCCTGTAACCACATACAATGCTGGATGTGGTGACTCATGCCCACCAGCAATCAGTACCACATACCACAGTGCCGGCGTGGTGGCTCACACCTGTAATCCCAGCACTCGGGAGGCAGAGATGGGAGAATTGCTGAGTTCCAGGCTTGCCTGGGCTACATAGTGAGCCCAGGGCCAGCCTGAACTACAAAGTGAGACCCTGTCTCAAAAAAAAAACAACAAAAAATAACCTGCCAGAATGGCAGGCATTGTCCAATGAGTAGAAAATCTGTAACTCTAGTCCCAGTGGGAATCTGTGGAACTTTGGGACTTTTGTGGCCTATTAATTGTTTTAGCTTTAAATCTGTAGTATGCTACCCCCCTCTTGCATTCATGATTGCCATGTATTTATAAAAATTAGTGTCTCACCAGGGCATCTAATTTACTAGGCTCACATTCTCCTTTTGAGAGGGCAATCAAACAGTAAGGAAATGTTGACCACTTGGAGAACCTTGTAGTTCGTTCAAGATGTCATGAAAGTAACGAGGGTATTTAGTCCCAGGTGATCAGTTTATTACAAAATTACTCTAGATGAGATTAGAGAATGTCATAAGCTGCTTACAATATTTTTAGTAGCTAAAGTGAAGGATGCTATTTGGATGCAAAATAATCTCATAAAGGAATCCTGTTTTTTTAACCTCATATTTATATAATGACATCTTGTGACCAGCTGCTCTTACCCATTTGGCAACTTAAAGATTTTCTTTTAGTTTCTTTGATATAGAAACTACTTACTGTTAGGTTTGCCACTGGGCCTATTTAATTGGTATTAAAACAAAACAGTTCATTTGCCAGATCTATGGTGGTTTCTGGTAGAAGCTGTGAGTGACCAGCAATCTCTGCCCTGGAGTTATGGAGAGAATACAATTACCTTTCTGTGTTCTCCTGAGGCTTCAGGGAGCTCGATTTATGAAAAGGAAACCTAGCTTGTTGCTATTTCATGTGTGAAATTTTAATGAATTTCTGGCAGTCTAATGGTTTTCTTTTAACATACACACACACACACACACACACACACATGCACGCATGCACACACATACACAGATCTATTTTAGAATTTTTAACAAATAGACCTAATGAGAATTTTTGATTAGTCTGTCATTTTTGTCTATTGCAATTGATGAATTTCTGTTTTTTGTAGAAATGTCATGTGTGCTGTCTGGGGGTTTTCATTTTATAATTACAACACTCTGCAAGCCTCATAGGTATGCTCCAAGTGAATGCTCCTGTGTAAACACAAATCTTTTTAGTCCTTTAAAGGTAATTACATCTGACAACAGGAAATGCCATGATGCTTATTTAAAGAAGAGGAAGGTTTCTGGTGTGTATGTGTGTGTGTGTGTGGGGGAGCCTTTCAATCTAGAAATAAGATGCTTTACAATAGTATAGCCTTGTTCCCTTAGACAACAGGGATGAGCCTCCAGGGCTAGACTGAAAGAAATTTGCCTTTCATGCAGAGAGAGAATAAAAATAGGTGCTCTGAGGACATTTGGTGGTCCCTTTCTCCTTCTCCCACCACAGATGTCGGGGCGGTATTCCTCCAGGGTTTGTTTGCAGCTGTCTTTCTTGTTAACATCCGTTATTCTGAAATCACCTTGCGGGGGCTCCTCCGGAGACTCCGTCCACTGCAGTGCAGGGAATATTCTCGATTAATGTGGTGAGATTGCCATGGAGACAGATTGCCTGGTGTCAAGTCTTGCCTGGTGTTGGGAATTTACAGTCCCCAGACATCTTTGTGAGCTGGACAGTGTAGTTACCAGGGGTGCTTCTGGAAGTCATTTTCTTGGTCCTTTCAAGGGCAGTGGTGTTCGGGAGAACAGTCCTTGGTTTCTGCGCTGCTTTGTTCTGCCCTGTCTGAATGGCTGCTGCAAAAACTAATCGTGACTGCCTGACCTTTAGAACACAGACTGGCAGTGCTCGCTCTTTAGGTGTAGTTTTCTGGGAGACATATTGATGCTCTCATTCAGAGAATTATCCGAGAGGAGCCACAAAGTCTGCTTATGGGTTTCAAATATTGTTTTAGTACTAATAAAATAAGCCTGAAAGGGACTTACATACCTATATCACATTTTATTTTTGAAACTGTGGTCTAGCCACAAAAGCATTGTGAAGACACTAGAAGTATTATTCCAAGAACAGTAAAATTTATCTATAGAGTCTAAAATATCACACATTTATTAGGGAGAAGAGGTGAGAGATGGATGTTAAACAATAATACCTTTTATGCCTTTTACATATACTGCCTTCATTTATTTTTAAAATAACCTGTGGTGAAGGTATTATCGTTTCCTGTCCTTTACAAAAGGCAATTTAAGAAATTAAACAGGACATGAATTTGTGACTAATCGACCTGGGAAAAGAGGCAGTTTGGCTTCCGTGTCCTACCACAGCCATGGAGATGTTTGTGAGAGGGTAATTCATGGTGGGGTAATTCCTCAGCACAAACAGAGGCCCAGGTTATTTGCTGATGTCAGAGGTACATCCTTGACCACTTCCTGACCAGATAAATCAAAGAGCACACTGGAAAACTTCTTGGTTCATGCCAGCATCATGATAACAGTGCCACTGCAACCACTGGGAACCAAAGAGCATTAGAAAATGTCTTATTTTTTTCCTGGGAGTGAATTAGCTGTGGATAATGTGATTACAGTCTGGCTGGCTTCTGCTTCCATACAGTTAAGAACCACCTCCGTCATGTTTAAACTAGAAGGTCAGTGCATAGTACACTGGCTTTCCATGTTTTCAAATTCCAGAAGTTGTACCTGAAAAAATTAGACATAAAGTAAAAAGTGGAGAAAAAAATATTTGCCAAAATGTTAGCAGTGAATTTTTCTGGAGAAGGAACAGAATTTGAAGGGAAGGACTTTAAAGCTTTAATGTATGCTCTGTATTGCTTGAGTTATTCAGAATGTGTTGTGAATTATCTTACTGCTTTTATAGCCTGTGAATTTCATAGGCTGCAGAGAACATAGATCTTTTAATTGGATGAAATCCAGTCTGCATACTAAGGCTGTGAATGGATGTTTTAAAGCAGAAATTGGAGTTGAATGAAATATTGACTTGGTTCCAGTTCAGCTCAAAGGCCACTCCAATATTCTGATTTTTATTTCAGGTCAATAATTCTAGAAAAAGGGTTAGGTATAGTATGGTCTAGTCAATAAAAGAAGGTGGAATGGGCCCAGTTTGTATTCAGCAAAGCAATAGTTTATGTGAGATTTTGACTCCCACTCCCGTTGCTGCTTAAGATAAAACTGTGAAACAAAAGTGAAACTATTGGTGTCAATTGTACTTGACATGGAGGCCTATGCCAGTTTGTGATTATCAAGTGAAGTAATGAAACCTAAGCGGCAAAGCTAAGCCACCACATGTTGTTTTGTTCACATTGAAATTAAGTATGCAATTGTTCAAATGAGTTCTTTGGAGCATGATATATACTGTTAATGAAGGTACAGATTACAGTTCTTCTATTTTTCTTTTCTTCTTTTATTTTTTCTTTCCTCTTGGCCCAGGTCAGTTTTCTTGAGGAATTTTGACAAAATGGGTTTAATGGGCAGTGAATCTGGGTGAGACTTGGAACTTGACCACTGCTCACTGGCTGTAGTGAAATGAGTGTGAAGTCATGGTAAACATTGTCATGGAAGGTGTGTTTGAATTGGGTTTGCTTTTGAAGAAGATGGTTGAGAGACAATTGGGCCAAGGGGTTTCCAATAGAATCCAGTTCATGGAGTCTATCTTTCAAGGTGATTTTCTCACTGGGTACAGCCATCAGCAAACTTGAGAATCACAGCTTTTTCTCAATTTACTTTATTAACTTTAGCGACGCTTTCTTTGAAGATCCTAACAAACTGTACCCTGAAGACTGAAGTGGAATGTAGGATCTCTGCATGATATTCTAGATTGGCTGCTTTTTCTTTTTCTAGGACTATCTGACATCACAAGAAATTATTCTATCTGAACTTTCAAGCAGAGCCAATTAATTCTGTCCAGCTCGGGGAGAGAGTGGTGGTGGAAAGTCCATTTGCAGAGCACTGTAGGAGGCTTCGGGTCCAGGCTGCCCTGACTTCCTCATGCAAGTTCCTAGGTGCTCTGGTTTTGAGGATTTGTGCCTTGAGCTGTTCTGTTTAAACCATGGTGATGTGTCCTTTGATTTGGCTGCTTCTACTAATGAGACAGTAACATCATTAATTGGTAATTAGAGTGCCTCAGAGATCTGTTTCCCTTTGAATCAGTCACCAGAAAGAATATAATTCTAGTAAAGCCTCAGCATGTTTCTCAACAACAACAAAATAAATGCCAAAAATCTGAGGCATTGCTGCAAGTTGAATTACTTAAGAGCTTGTGTGGTCAGTGGAGCCAGCTGACTTGAGCTGTGCATCTTAAGGGAAGGGAGAATCTTCTTTAGTGTAGTTGTGGTTAATTAACTATGCCCTTCCTCATCAAAGCAAAAACATAGGATCTCTCATTGGATCTAACAGCTCTTCAGCATGTCCTCTGTCTATGTTTTAGTGGCAGAGACTATTTTTAGAACCCTTCCTGGAGGGCTGCAGCTCAGTGTCTTTCATCTTCAGCTCCTCTTGGCTGTTTTGCAGGGGAGGCTGTGCCTGAGGAGGAACAGATCAGTGCTAAGGACCAGAAGAACCTGGAACCCTGTGATAACACACCCATCATAGACAACATTGCTCCTGTTGTTGCTGGCATTTCTACTGAGGAGAAGGAGAAGTACGATGAAGAGATCTCCAGTCTCTACAGGCAACTGGATGATAAGGTCTGTAGCTGGAGGTTTATAGTCCTCACTCCGGTATAAAGCCCAGATAGCATCAAGCCCCATGGAAAAGTATGAGGATTGCAGGCCGATCTTGACCCATGTCTTCCTAATACCTGCCTTTGCTCCAGATTGTGCAAACTCAAAGAGCTTGATAACTGTGGAACAGAAATCATCATGGAAATTGGATTGGAAGTTTTATTGGAAGGAGGTTGATCAAGGCAGACATACAGAGTCTTTATTTCTAGAAATTGGACTGAGCTGACTGTGATAAGAGAGTAGGGCTGTGGGAGTGTGCATGACATTTGTTTACATCTCTTTTTTGTCTGGGCCCATCTCACTATTTCCGATAAAATTGGCAATGCCTGATCTTGGGCCAGGGTGATGATTCCCAAAACTTAAGACTGAGATTGGTTGTGAGTATGATGAAGAGTGTGATGAGAAGCTAAAAGCAGTGTGGACAGATGACCTAACCTCATGTGGGCAGTTCTTTTCATTGGCAGATTATTTTGATTGTAACAGTGTGAATATGCTAATTAGAGATGTTTAATGTTGTGACAGACTTTTGGAATTCACCCAGTCATGTAAATGCATAAGCTGGAAGACGAAATACAGAATAGATGCTGAAGAACATGTATCAGTAAAGTCAAGTTAGGAATCCCAGAGACATAGGAAATTAAATTGATGTTTTATGTGATTTTCAGCATATTCCCCTAGGAATATTCTAAATCTTTTCAGTTCATTTCATCAAGGTTGCTTATATTTTTAGTGTAGTCTTTCTGCTGTTGTACAGTTCTGAGTGCTTGGGGACACCTCTGACTTGGACGAAACAGGTTGGTTATGTTAAACATTGCTATTCATCTTACAAACCTCTCTTTTTAAAGCTCAGAGTCCACTGTCCCTTTTGCAAGCTGAATGTGACTGGCTCCCTTAAGAAAGCTAGCTCTCGCTTGCTACAAAGAGTTTGCATAATAACTACAATATTAAACCAGGGTCACCCCATCTGTCTGAAAACACATTTAATAGGATATTCACACCTAAGAGAACTGGGGTGTTTGCCCATCATGTTCTAGGCTACCATTACTTTTAATTTCTACCCAGATATTTTATGCAAAACTTCAAACTGAGAGCGAGGAGATCAACTGTAAGTTATAGTTTATTCAGTTCTTAATTTCTCTAAAGTATTACTATTATTTAGAAATTTCAGGTAATCTCATTCTGAAATGTAGCAATGAACTAATCTTACAGACAGTACTGGAGGCTGATCAGACCCCTAATCACCTAACCAAGGTATGGCAGATGGATTAAAAAAAGAGAAGATAAGATATTAATGCAAATGAGTGAGGGGCCTGGATGGTCAAAGCTCTTATCTGGGTAAGACACCATCACCTGGAGCTTGCTATTATTTATTGATTGTGCAGCTTCTAGAAGGACTCAGGTGGTGCAGGGAACAGTGAGGTAGAGAGCACTGATGCGAGCAGGTCCTAGCAACAAGGGAACAAGATGTTCTAGTAGGAACAGATCATTGATTAATAGGAAATTTGTTTTTTCCCATGGGTTGATTTTTCCCTCTATAAGAGTTTCCTGTATGAGTCATGCTGCCCTTAGCTGCATTGTTTTCTTGCCATCTAAGACATCACAGGGTCACAGATCACTGGGACCTCTGCTGTAATCAGTGGTGGGGGGAGTTATTCTTTTCTCATATACCAACTGCCGGCTCTTCAGCTAAGCCATTGTAAGCTAATAGGCAGACTCAGACTTTTAATATGAAAAGCCAGTTTATGAATTTGCAGTTCACTCAGGGTGGTCTCTATAAAGATAGGAAAATGCCTTGTCTAAAATACTCAGTTGGTGACTTCTAGACTTTCTGTCCTAATGACAACTTGGTTATTTTTTTTGTCATTCATTTCCCTGTAGTATAAGCATGGAAAGCCTAGTAAAGCGTACAATTCTAAATTAGCATTTGTGGTCCATCACCATCATCTCACTCAAGAGAGTGAGAGAAAACGAAAGCCCAGAGCTCTGGCCTTGAGAGGGCACCAAAGCTGGTGATCTGTTTTGGTAACTAACTATGGGGCTGCCTGATGATGTCTGATGAGCTCCATTCTTAGGTGTCTTCTCAAAGATTCTAGAAGATATCTTCATGCTTCTGGTAGTATGGGTGGCTGATGCTTTGAAAATACTTGAGATGTGTCTTCATATGGATAGATGGATAGAACTGAGAGTGTCGGGGGGTAGGTGAGACATTAACCTAGGTGGATATACGATTTACTCAACTTCACATTGCCTCTAGTGCGGAGCTGGAATGAGGTAACAGGTCTGACTTCTAGTCTAGTGCTCATTCCATTTTGACCCAAATCCTTTAAATGAGGAATGGTCAACCCCAGTGAATCTTCACAAAGTACAGTAGGAGAAAGACTACACATTTTTCCCCCCGCCGTCCCTCTTCTTCGCCACTCCTGCAAGGGTCTAAGGACAGCTGCTTTCCCAAAGTCAGTGCCATATGATAGAGAAACAGAAAGTGTGGAATCAGGCTGGCACCTCAGCTGTGCCGGGACCGGGGCTCACACCTCACCCTGGCTGTCTGTGCTTTCTTATCTGTAATGTAGGACTCGTAGCTGTCACTGCAGAAGGTTGCAGTGGGGATTAAAATCCTCTCATATGTAGCAAATGTTCTATAAATATGAGAACTTTTTTTGTCTTCTCCCATCTGAGTCTGCTTGCTTGAAGGAGAAGCCACCCTGGTAATGAATTGGTAGTGACTGAGCGCGACTGAAAGCAGAGGTGTAAAAACTGGTGCTGGTCCCGCCTCCTTCATTTTCAGTTACTTCTGTGATCTATTAGAAATCCAAGAAAAGATAGATAGAAATATAATTGGATTACTTATCACACTGATTATCCTTGCAATAAAAACATCTTGATAATTAAAGGTGGTCAATGATCTTTTTTTTCTTCCTTCCTTCCTTTTTCTTTTTTTTTTGCAGTACTGGGAATTGAACTCAGGCCCTTGTGTATCCAAGGTTAGCACGGTACCATTTGAGCTAAATCCCCACTGATCAGTGATCTTTTGACAACTGGGGTTATGCATGTTATTTCATGTATAAGGAAATTCATCTACTAAATTATTTCCTGAAAAGTACTTTGAAATCTGTTAGCCATCAACTAGATCTTTATTAGTTAGCAGCAGACTGAGCAATCTTAAACATGTCTTCAGAGATCCATTCAACTGTGTAGACGTAGGATAGATGGTGTGTCTCATCCTGACCATTTGGAGAAATTTTTAAAAGCCACCAACCACACTCATTCCACAGAAAGCTGCTTTAATAAAGGGTAAATGCAGTTCGGGAAATGTTTTTGGTGAAGTGACTTGTGTCCTTATAATGTAATCTTTGCTTTTCATCTTTCCCAGGTTGGGCCAAGGCCTTTGGTTTTCTGTTGTACCTTCCAAATCCCAGCTTGTCATCTGTCAAGGAGGAAGCCTGAGTCTTCAGGCTTTGAACTGAGTGCTGTAGAAGAACAAAGAGTTCACTCCCCCACTTCTTTTCTGTTATTTCTGTCACTTGGAGTCTTGCTCATTTGTCCCGGGGGAGAGATGGTGGCTCCCTGTTGTTAAACTCTGTGGGTCTTTTATGTTAAGTTGTTTAATATTTATATGCTGAGGAGCATAAACACAAAATTGTTCCTGGTAACTGACATGCTAAATCTACAAAGTAGAAGAGAAAATATGTCTTCCAACAGTCTGCTAGTTGGAGAAGTACCTCTTTTTTGGTTTCAGTCTGGTGTAATTTCCCTAATTCTCCTGCCAGGAATCTGATTTAGGGTGAAAAGTTATCAGCATTTTGTAGAAACATTCATATGAAAAATGAGTGGAAATGAGATCTTTTTGAGCAGAGAAGACCAAAGGATGGTCTGTACAAAGGAAAAGGAGACACAGAGCCTACCGATTTTATAATGCTCTTGCTCTTTGGAAAACGTTAGTTTGTGACATCATGTTAACTTGATTCAAACATATGCGTAGATAACACCAAACAGGCTGGGGGTCCCTCTGGGAAACTGCTGTCCCGTTACATAGGCTCCCTTCCTTACCCGGCCTATGGGAAAGGCAGGGGCTTTTTATGGGCTGTTGATGAGAGCACCTCAGTAGGACCCGACACAAAGAGGAATCCATAATATAGAACGGGAGTCGACTCTGCTTGGGGTGTGGACCCAAAAAGTGTTACCGAATAAAATTTTTCTCCTATTCCTAACAGGAGGCAAATTGAAGCCAGGCTATCATTTTTCATAGGCTGTGTTTAAAATTTCATTTGAAGTCATGAAAATATTCCAGCCAAGACTGAGTCTTTTATGTAGTTAAGGCGTCATCACCTGTGCTGGGGAGGAAGGTGTCTAGGGAAAGGCGGAGACGCTGTACCGTGGGGAGACATGGGCGAAGACTTCTCTTGCTTTTGTGGCAGCAACATCTAGTGGTAGAAAGTGCAGGCGAGGAGAGCACACGCCCCTCCCAGGGCACTGACAGCCTGGCAAATGAGCATTGGCACTGTGCTTCCCGGCTGTCTTCATGTTTTCTAAACGTTGGTAAGAAATTAACTTCCAGTCAAGAGGAAGATCTGGTAATGCACATATTTTCCAGTCTTTCTGAGTAAGAGATTTGACGTGGACATGAATGGGTCTTCCCTATTCTGTGGCAGCACTCCTGGTCACTGACGCGTTTGGGACATCTCATTGTCTGGGACATGGGTATATTACAGCACAGATGGTTAGAGGTTCACCTGCTTATTTTTTGAATTAGGAATTCATTGTTAGCACTGGGAGTGAAATCCCCAAAATTTCTTTCAGTTCCCATCTCCCGTTTCTCTGATTCCTGGTCTCTTATGGCTGGTATCTTAGTTTCCCACTAACCACAGAAGACTAGGGTATTGAAAATGACATAACAAGCAAAAAAATTAAACCATGTTGTTTTCTTTCAGGATGATGAAATTAACCAACAGAGCCAGCTGGCTGAAAAGTTAAAGCAACAGATGTTGGATCAGGATGAGGTAAAGAAGGCAATAAATTCTTTTCTACAAAGTTCTTGTATTATTCTGTAGTCAGTGTTTGTTTTAGAAATTCAATTTGTAAAAAATTTTTCCAAAATCACTTGGAAATTCCTTGGTAGATTTCCTTTCAGTGCCTCTAAAAAGCTGATTTGGGCTGAATTTAGAAAATAAATGTCTGACTTTGTAGCACTCTGGAGTTTTTGGAGTAGATAGCTGCTTGTTAGACTTAGTCCTGAAAAAGCTGAGCCTGTGTCTTGATATCTGGGGAACAACGCTTCTACCTCCTTATCTCCAGCACACTGTGAGGCTGTTTGTCCTCGGCCTACCAGCTGGCTCTGTCTTTAATAGGAACTATGTTCTCGTGCTGTCATTTAAGGGGAAAAGAAAACCCACCAACATCAGATGGAGAAGGTAGAGGAAGGGAGGGCAAAGAAAAAAGGGGCCCGGGCTGTGTGGACTTATCTTTGATGGTCTAGAGAGAAGGCACATCATTTTCAGTCTCTCCTGATAGCATCAGTCATTCAGGAAATGTCTTTATTACATTCTGTTTTGCCAACTATTTTACAAACAGGAACCTAAGCAAAAGGCAGCCGAACGATCTATCAGACACTGATAATTAGCAATCCCCTTGCCGAGAGCCATCTAAGCATGCTTCTGTTTTCAGTGCTATTCTGCTTCATTGCCAAAATACTGCCAGTTGGGTCACATGAGGTGACGAGAGCAGATGGCTTGGGTTGACGTCCCAGCCTCAGACCTCTGCAGACGTCACTGTCTCTGTAACCGTTTCCTTCCTCTCCCTTTTGTTCCCTGTTCCACTTCATTTCTTCAGTGCAGTGATTGTGCCTTTGCCCAGACACTTCCCTCGGTAACATTTGGTACTAGACCAGCTGCATATTTAACTCATGTCTCCTTGAGGTTGCTGCTGGCTGAGTGTGTTCTGCCCTGGTCTCCTGTTCTCCCCTTCACATCCCTTCACATACAGCTGCTTGGGATGGTCTTCCTTCTGTTACAAGTCAGAATCTTTCCACATTGTTCTTTTTCTAAGCATCTCTATTCATTATAGGAAAATCAGAAAATAACCCAGAAACAAACATAATGAAAGCACCCCTCAGCCCAGCGGTCTATTTTTAACTAGTGTTAATGTTGGGGTATATCCTTCCACATATTCATGATACACTTCAAGAAAGAAAGATGGATTGCTTTTTAAATACAGTTTCAGTTAACTTTGAAATCAACCTGTTAGCAATGTGAAACCATGACAATATTTTAAAAAGCTACACAGAAGTGATTCTCTACCTTTTGTTTGATATGTGAAATAACTAACCAGCTACAATGTACAATTATTTTTGATGTATAATTTATTATTTGATTTAAGCATATATAGCTTTAAACTAAAAGGAAAAAAAAGGAACTGATTTTCATTGTTTATTTTTATTTTTTGTTTCAGTTGTTTAGTTGTGGGTTTTTGCAGAAATGATTTAAAGTAAATCTAGCATTTATAATATACAGAAAGTAGGATTTCCTGTCACTTAACTTTTCTGAACTGCTTTCTTATGTCTGGTTTTAAATTTGTTTATGATACAGTACAAATGATAAACATTTAAATAGCAAATTCACTGGTTTCGTACTTCCCCAGCTTTTAGCATCCACGAGAAGAGACTATGAGAAGATACAGGAGGAACTGACCCGTCTCCAGATTGAAAATGAAGCGGCCAAAGATGAGGTGAAAGAAGTTCTCCAGGCCCTGGAGGAGCTGGCTGTCAATTACGACCAGAAGTCACAGGAAGTGGAGGATAAGACCAGGGCCAATGAGCAGCTGACAGATGAACTGGCCCAGAAAACGGTTGGAGCATTTGCATCTGGGGGGCGGGACTTTTCTGGGTGCTACTTTTGTACTTGTATTGGTGTTTGTTGGTAGACACTGTATAGGAAGGCAGTTGGCTTTGTTGGCCAGTATTCAGCTTTGTTACGTTTCCTGAGGCCCCTTAAATAATTGAATAGTATCTAGAAATGAATTTTGTCCACTTACCCTGGCACTGTATATCACAACTGTTTTTTTTTTTTTTTTTGAGACAGGGTCTCACTTTGTAGTTCTTGCTGGCCCTGAGCTCACTATGTAGCCCAGGCAAGCCTCGAACTCAGCAATCCTCCTGCCTCTGCCTCCCGAGTGCTGGGATTACAGGCGTGAGCCACCATGCCAGGCCACAACTGTTTTATATGCAGAGAAATTATAACAGTGGTAGAGATATCTTATACAAAGTCAAGAAAATGCAAACTTTGGAGCTAGTAAAATCTTAGTTAAAATTTTAGCTTCATAACTCTTAGGCCTAGTCAAGACAGTTGAACTTCTTGAATATTTTATCTCAAAACATGGTAATAACATGTCCTGGTAGTAACTGGAGTGACAGTTCAAGGGAAGCCTTCAGTGCTGACCTGTGCATATCAGTGCAGAGCAACAGTACAGAAACCTGAAGTAGTGTTGTGATGGGTAGGAGTGGACCCCCAAGAGGAATGAACTTCATTCTTGCTTAAGTCTCTTGAAGAAAATCTCTTCCTGCCCTTAGCTTCATGTCTTAGTTATTACCTTTTGGAGCCAGGTCCTAAGCTGCCTCCATTTGTTTGTTGTCCTGTTTTAATCAAGAATTTCAAGGCTGGAGATATAGCTCAGTTGTTCTGGCATCTGCCTAGCAAGCACAAGCTCCCTGGTTCAATCCCCAGTAACCACATACAACAGTACCAGGTGTGGTGATTCATGCCCAGCAGGAATTAGTACCACATACCACAATGCCAGGCATGGTGGCTCACACCTGTAATCCTGCTCAGGAGGCAGAGGCAGGAGGATTGCTGTGAGCTCAAGGCTTGCCTGGGCTCAGTAGTGAGCTCAGGGCCAGCCTGAACTACAAAGTGAGACCCTGTCTCAAAAAAAAAAAAAAAAACACACAAAGGAAAAATTTCAGTTTGTTTCTTTTCTCATTCTCACATTCTGTCAGTGAAAGACATGGTAGGTGTTGCCCAGCTGTGACAGGTAGAGGTCCAGTGGCCACTGGGCAAGGTGGCTAGCAGGAGGCCATGTCTTTTCCTATTCTGTGGGCAGTGGACAACCTGGGTGGCTGTAACCTGCTGCCCTTGGCAGCTCTGCCCTTAGCCCGGTGTCATGGGAGCAGGGCCAGCCTGCTTCGTGACGAACATCCAGTCCTCCTGGGCGAGGAGAGGTAGCAGATGGGGCAGGAGAGAACTGACTTGCTGACCATGGAGCTGACAGGAAATGCTGTTGCTTTTGTACGTTCAGCTGTGTGAAGGGAGACCTTTCTGATGGCTTCCTGAGATGGGCCAACTGCTTCTATGGAATTAAAAACTGGAAACAAGCAGTTGACAATGCCACACAAAGCAAAATAAATCCATGCTGAAGTCACTTAGGAAAGGAGTCTCAAATCTTTTCTACTTAGTGTTTCCTGTAGGAACCTTTTTAACTAATTCAGACATTTGTTTCTCAAAACAATGAAATATTTTCCAGAAGGCAATTCTTACTTTCCTTAGGCCAAGTATTTGTAGGCCTGTCTAGAGTACTATTTTTAGTCAGATCCTTAAAAAAATGTGCTAATGAATTAGCTACATATGAGAGAATTATACAAATATCTTTGAATTAAGCTCTCCAGCTTTTGGAGTAGGGGAATTATGTCTTTGTTGGCTAAGATTTATACTAAGACATCAAAAAATGACTTTTTTGTTGATGTTGAAAATTAGTAAAAATATATACTTTTTGGTAATGTGCAGGTACTTTGCAAAAAAGATATTTGTTGTATATTAAGAAGCTATTTTTGAGCTCAACTGACTTTGAAAAACAGATGAATAATGTTTAATTCAGCTTCACCAAAGATTAGAAAACTTTTCTAAATTGTTCCCTAAGCTCATTAAAGTTTCTGTAGGCCATGTTATCTCAGATCCACTCATTACTGTGAAGTGGGTGGGAATTTGGAAGTGGCCTAGGGACCAGGTTTTTTTGAGAGGGGCGACCAGGCACTTGTAGGTATGTTTAGATCCTGAACTAAAACAAGGTGAACTGAAACAAAATCTTGTAGGCAGGAAGATGTGAGCAAATGTGTACATCTGAGTACTCCATTTTTTAGTTTTGATAACTTATTTCACTGACCTGGGAATTATCATCTAATGTAAACATATAACATATCTGGCAATACAAAATACTTGTTAATCTGTTTCTCTTTTAATCAAAGAATACAGTATTATATTACAATTTGCCTTAAAAGGACTCACATTGAAATCCCAAGAAAATGGTAATAGAGTTCTTCCCTACGTGAAAATAGTCTTCTTTGGAAGACTGCATGTTTGAAATTGATGGACAACCCTGTTAATTTGTGGTTGGAATTTGTCTTTTCAGACTACACTGACAACCACACAGAGAGAGCTGAGCCAGCTCCAGGAACTTAGTAACCACCAGAAAAAAAGGGCTACAGAAATCTTGAACTTGCTGTTGAAGGATCTGGGCGAGATAGGTGGAATTATTGGCACCAATGATGTGAAAACCGTAAGCCTGCTCCCTTCTTTGCTTTATCTTCTCTGCCTACTCAGTGTTGTGCGACTCTGAGTTACATTTCATTCTCTTACGTGTCTGGTGTGTAGCACTGTGCTTTGCTGGGAAACACTAGAATGAATGAGAAAACAACTGACTGAGTGACAGAGTTAGGGTGAGGCTTAAAAAAAACAATTTGCCTTTTAAATTTAGGCACCATCTTCAAATCTTGGTTGGCTTTATGTAAATGAGTTTATTGTTTAGCCTTGTGCATCACTGTCACAGAAGTTTGAAATTGGATTGATTAAGTAACAGTGATAGTCGCAGAATATCACTTGTTTTCCTAAAGAAACCAGCAGTGAAAAGTCTCGGACAAATCAATACGAATTAGGAAAGTTGCAGCTGATAGTAATAGTATTCTAATAATGATTAAGAAATAAAAACACAGTTAATCGTCTCCTGCAAAGCCAGGAGACTTGGTATTCAGTGAGAATTACAACCCTGGGGACTGCACGCAGATGCTAAGGTTCCAACCCAGCCCACTACATAAGAATCTGCATTTCAACAAGACTCTCATTAAAGTTGGAGAAGCAGATTTTTGATTCAGTGAAGTGGCTCAGTAGTGTCAAGTACCCAGACTTCTCCCCTTTCATTTCTGCTATTCTCAACCTGTTTTACAAAGAGAATGATTTTCCACTTTGGTAGCAAGACAGCTGCTATGGTATCAGTCATCCACATTCAACACTAAGGAAAGTGGGCTAAAAAGACAGACTGCTTTCATCCAAAGGGGAAATATGCTCCCTAGGTCCTTAGCACACCTACCCTCGTACCTTGCTCGTCAGAACTTGGTCCATGACCGCACCAAACTGTTAGGCAAGAATAGGGTTACTAGAATCAGCTCCAACTGATCATCCCTAACTCTCTGGAGTTGTGAGTACTGGATCTCCTGATAGCAAGGAAGAGAGGTTGTGTGTGTATATGTGAGAGTGGTATGACATCTTCCAGAAGATGAGACTAGAGGGAAAAATAAAATAAAAATACTCTTGGCCAAGAATAGTTGACACTTTGCTATAGTACAGAGAAGTCATTGTCATTAAGCACAAAATAAAGTGGAGACATTTTCTAAACGTTTTATTGAGGTATAAATTACCTTAAAATAAGTTTCATGCATTTGAAATAGTTTGGGAAGTTTTGACATGTATGCATGTGCATGAAACCATCACCAACCTTTAAGAAAATTAGTATTTCCACTAGCCACATGGAATGCCAGGCTGTTTCTTATCTCTATCCTGTTTTATCAACCTAATCTTTATGTCAATACACAGTGTTTTGATAACCATGGCTTTAAAATAATATACCTAGTACTGTGTAGCTATTGGTAAATGTGTATTGATTTTGTCAAGCTAGGAAATGATATTATATTATTTACATTCTCACAAATCCCTGGGATAGAATTTTTTGAGTTTGGTCATTTTGCTTTTTACAAGGCTGATCTCTCCACTGGTTTGCTCAGTGGGACGTGTAGTTTGTGAGTTGGGATTGTTAAGTTCTAGAAAAGGCTTTCAAGGTTAGGTTTCCATTCATAGACTACTCCTGGGAAATAGAGAAGTGGATGGTGTTGGACGTGTCCAGGCTGAGAGTGTATAACCTCTTGTAAACCTAATTATTTGTACAAGGAACCCTTTTTGTAACTGAGTGTTTCACGAACCCTTGTGAATGAATTTAAGTTTAGCACAGGATTCTGTGCTATATTATGTATTATAAATACACTATATTTAGGTACTATAGGGTTAATCCTACGAAGTTCCAGTTTGGTGGTTTTATATTTGAGGATTTAATTTTTAGAGCCATATGTTGGTGTTAAGCAATAAAATCTTGACATTGGGCTGATGAAATGACCCCCACAAGATGAAGGTGGTGTTGAATTATGGGATGTTGGCACCTGCTGCAGAAAATGATAAAGGAAGATATTTTTATGCTATGTTTTAAAATAGGGCTGATGAAAATGCTAATGAAATCAGAGTGTCTGGGTGCTCTGGCATTGCAAAAGGAGTCTGTACCTTTGGGAATCTAAAGTGTGATTGAGATTATTTTAAAATACTCAATTGGATGTTTTGTGATTATTTTAGGATTCTAGGCATTAGATGCTTTAGTTAATTTTATTGATAACTCTCACCTATAAATTCCTATAATAAACTCTCACCTATAAATTCACCTATAATATTCTTAAAGTCCCCTTCCCCATAATTGTGTTTTTCCTGCCCTGTTAAGGGCAGGGAAAGCTAACAGAGCAGTTGTATGACTTCAGGCGAGTTGGTGTGTTACTTCTGCCTCCTTTTCTAACTTGTGAAATGATCAGATGAGCCCAGATACAATCTCAAAGCTTATCAGCTCAGAAATTACAGGGCTTCTACATGTATTTGCTGTGTTTATCATTATAGCTACAGGTGCTTTTCTTATTGGTTCTGTCATTTGATATGGCAGTTACTTTGCAATAAGATAAATCTGTTTCAGCGATCTTGTATTTCTGTTTCTAAAACCCTGCTCAGTTCTTCTAAGGTGCTCCCTTATAGGAGTCTAGAGTAGGAGAAAGAATGTCTGTCAGAGACTCCCTCTGCCCTTAGCTGCAGAGCATGACAGATCTGAACACCCAGGAAAAAACCAGTACAAAACTCCTCATTTCCTTACCTCAGTTCTGCCTTGAAACACATCCAGAGCCCAGGCAGTGCTTTGTTCAGTCAACCCAGTGTTAACTTTATCCAGGTATGTAAATGAGCCCCTTTTGTGAACCTGTGTTACTGGCTGTACCTTAAAAAACGTATCTAGAAATGTAGCCACCAGTTGTCTAGTTACCCACCAGGGTAATTATTATGTTTCAATAATAATTGTTGAGGTGGAGTAAGTGAAATGCATTGGGTCAGCTGCTGAAATTTCTTTGGACTCACACCAACTTTTTGTCCCACTCCAACTTTTGTGCCTTCAACTGTGAACACTCAGCTCACTTGGCTCTTTCTTGGCGCAGAAGTGGCTTTAGTTCCTCATGTCACCCGGTCACTTCATGCTGTGGCCATGGTGGGGGGGGGGTGGCAGGAGTGACTCCCTCTGTGTACCAGGTAGAAGGGGAGGTGCACTTTCTCTGTGGCTTTGTGATCCTGTGGTCTTTCCCACTGGCCTGGTCACTGCTGGAATATGTTGCCTTCTTTGTATAGCTGAACACGTCATCAGTCCCTGAGAACATGTCGGCAGCAGACTGGTCATTCTTTTTGACGTATCAGTGTCCTGGAATTACTAGAAACTCTTGAACCACTAAATTTTTGAACTCTGCAGTGGGAAGAAACCTCAGAATTTTTTTTCTCATTGGCCTGGACTCATAATCTCCTTTTAGACCTCCCAGGACAAAGGCAATTTCCAGAAGCTATGATCTCTTTTGGGAAGAAGAGGTACCTGGCTGGTTGGGCAGGAATCCCATTTTATGTGTATATATTTACTCTCTCTCCACCTACCTGGGGGCTGGGCAGACCTAGGGAAGAGGGGTTTACGCTCTTCCTAGGGTGCCACACTGTTGGCCCAGCAGCTTTTTTCCACCAGAGTAGGAATTACACGTGGAGAACAGGATGTTCTTTCTCAGAATCTGAGTTGTGTACGGGATACATCTGGTTGGCTGTGGGAAGGTGATTTTCACCCTTGTTCCATGCTGGGCCAGAGACAAAGACAAGAGCAAAACTGAATTTAAATACTTGCAGGCTTTTCTCACCTTATAGCTCTGTGTTCTTGGGTTATAAAAGCAAAGTAATGAAGAGCAATACTGGAGGGCAAATATTTGGTAGTAAGAAATACACATGCAACTAGCTGAGCCAGAACTTTCACTATAGAGGGTTGTAACTGGGCTTTGTGTTTTATTGCTGTTAACAGGGATTCTGCCTTTTCTTGCTTGATGTTGACATCACCAATAAGTACTGTTGTTGAATTATTATGGGAAACTCAATGGCACAGTCCTTGACACTGTCCAGTGTACTAATAATTTTCAAGGGTGTTACTCGATTTTGTGTTACTAGCTCTTAAATGTTTACTGAAAAACATTTAAGTTGATGACAGCGACACAACTGGGCAGTAAGAGTATATTGTGGAATATCAGAAACCATAGTTGGAGTCATTGTCTTGAGCTCATTGAACCCAGCATCCGGCAACTGGAGTCTGGAGAGCGCTGTCTTTTCCTGAGGTGCTAGGCTGCCCTCTGGTGGTTAGTCAAAGTACACACGTAGTTCCTGGTTCATTTGGTCGTCACTCTTGCAGGCTGCTTAGGCACAGTATCTGCATCTCAGCCTAATGGGTTTCTGCCCCAAATATCGTGCTACAGTTTTTGTTTCCAGTACAGCTCTGAAACTTATACACAATGCAGGAGCATTTTCAGAATGAGGTAAATTTAAGCCAGTGCTATTCAAATGATCCTAAGTAATGAGCAAGATAACTTAGTGCTTGGAAAAAGAAAGCATGAAACATTAAGAAAAAATAGATTAACAGCAGCAAAGACAAGACATTCATGGAAAAGCTTCATCAAGAGTGGACTTTGGAGTGTATGGTACAACCATTCATGAGATCATCTGTTTGAAGACTATCTAGAGTCCTTTTAAAAATTTTTTAATTTGAATCTTACATATATGATCTGTACATATCATGAATTTACATATCATGATTAGAAAATCTTTATTTATTTCATTCATTTTTTTATAGGAACAGTCAAGGCAGGACTGCTTCTCCCCTGAATGAGAAGAATATGGATGACATTTGAATTGTTACAGGGACTGAGGGCTATCTATAGGAACAGAGACCTCATTGCTATTTTTAAAAAAATATGAGGTGTAAGACACTGAGTAGAGTTCTTTTCTTTTAAATTCTTCAATGTATTTTCCTTTAATGTTTTTAATCCTACAAATCACTTGCAGTAAAAATGACTTGTTTTGTATTGTACCACAAGTAAAAAATCTGGTTAATTGAGGATAATATTCGGTAGAGATTTTCTGTTGGCATTTTTCACCTGTGACTCCAGAGGGTCGGAGGTTGAATGTAGACTAAGTTTCACCTTGTCCTATGATCAGAGATTGTTAACCCCAAATCAAAGGATGTCCTGAAGGGAGGCAACACATATGTGTGTTTCTGTAGGTGCTATCTGAGTGTGTCCCTTGTGCTCAGTTGGCAGATGTGAATGGAGTCATTGAAGAGGAGTTCACCATGGCTCGCCTGTACATCAGCAAGATGAAGTCAGAGGTCAAGTCCTTGGTGAACCGCAGCAAACAGCTCGAGAGTGCGCAGATGGATTCCAACAGGAAGATGAACGCCAGCGAGCGTGAGCTGGCTGCCTGCCAGCTGCTCATCTCCCAGGTGGGCCACCCCTCCTCCACCCTCATACTGTCTCTGGAGATCTGCTTGCACCTTGGCTTGTCTGGGCAATCGGAAGGGAGATGCCCTTTGCATCACGTAAGCATGGCCTCCTCAGCCAGTGATGGCCCAGGATTTGCTTTATGAATTATATGAATTCCCTTGAGTCATTTCTCTTTTTAAAGGTTATATCTTTATATCTCCATCTCTTGATGGATGGAGGATATATAGGGTTTAGATGCACAGACAAGATCAATAGGATCTCTAAACATAATCAACATTCCTATGTGTTTTGTACTGTACCACAAGTACAATTTAAGATACACAAACTACTGCTACTACTACTAGTTTTAACATTGTTAATTATGCTAATCATGGTGTGGGAGTCATTAATAAGTATTATTAGTGATATTAAATAGCGGTAGCAGATGAATGCTATTGTTTACTGTGTACCATACTCTGTGCTAACTACTTTACATGCATTATCTCACTTAATCTATAAAAAGGCTTGGTAGGCAGATTTTATTAGTATTCCTCTTTTTCTCTGATAAAGAAACTAGACTGAGATTAAATATATTATCTAAACAAATGCAGGTAGTTAGTAATGGGAGAACTGGGGCCCAAAACAAAGTGTTCACGGGCCCAAGCCCATGTTTCAATATGTCTTTTCAAGCCAAAGAAAACACTTTATATGTTCAGTGGATGCAACTGCTCTTCTCCCCTGTGGAATGCTGCTTTCATTCCAAGAGGGCCATTTCTTCTGCAGCTCTGTTTCTTGAGGTGCCAGGGATAGCTAAGCTTGCCACTTGGGTTGGAAGTTTCTGTGACTAACCCAGTGGTGCAGAGTCCATTGCCTCAGAATAGCATGAAATCAGCCAGTCACTGGTGTCTGGGAAAACAGATACTAACATGGGGTGGGGTGTCAAACTCCTGAAAGACAGGCAAAACAGAACTTAATTTAGATATGCCATTGTGCAAAATAATAAGTAGTCACTGAAACAACTCCTACTGCCCTTCCTCAAAAGGAACCACCAGGTCTAATTTTAAACAAATATACTAAGCAAAAATGCTATGTGGCAGTGAAATTTGTAAACTCACGTGTTGTTGATAGAACCATAACTTGGCCAGTCCTTTTGGAAGCCATCTGGGGAATACAAAACCATAAAAATGGAAGCACAATTTGGCTGAGTAATTTCACTTATACTAGTTTGTATTGGTAATGAAAATGAAAAAAAAATTATTTCCCATAGAATTATCATTTCTTGATTAACATATTAAAAGCTTATGTGAAAACTGTTGAATACAGAATTATTTTATGTTATACTAAAATAAATTACCCAACTATCTACTGATAGTCTAATAACAAAGCTACATGGAAGAATATTATGAAGCACTCATAAAAAAATATAAAACTTAGCCATTTGGAAAATATAATTACATTAAGTGAAAATGAAAATCTGGGCTTATATCCGTGCTATGCTTTGCAGCTTTAAAAAATATATTTCTGTAAAGCTAAGACCAGGAATATAAAGGAAAAAGAGGTGGCACGTTTGAGTGGTTGATGGGTGAAATTTATACCACTTTTCTAGATTTGATATATATTTTATAATTTATGATTATTGCTATTTATAAAAAGCCATTTTTATAACGGATGAAAATAGAAGAAAAGCGATAAGCCTCAGCGAGCAGTGCACCTCAGCTCTAATTTCTAGATCTCCTGGGACTCCAGCAGCATGGACTTTGGGTGGTTGTGCCTGTAACGTTTGGGGAGAGCAAAGGCAATGTCTTCTCAAATGCATGTACAGGCTCCATGTCTAGCTCCACCTGTGCTCTCTGAACTGGTGGAATTGCTGGAACTGGGTCAGCTGTACTCTGTGGAAATGGATGAGGACAAGTGGCCAGATATCACAATGACATTGACTTTGGTACATGAGATCTGAGTCAAGAAGATTGAGTGCTTTGGGGTTAAATTAGAAAAGCTTTTTTATATTAGCCACCAACACAGTTTTCGATTAGGTGCAATTTTGTGCTGTGCTATGATTTACACATAGCCAAGAATTCACTAGTTATTTCCTGGGGTTCAAAAATAATTGAAACTTTGGATCTATTTTCTGATATGACCTAAAGAATCTGTCAGAATATTTCCAGCATAAATGCTGTCTTGTCTTTGTATGCATCTTCTGCCCAAAAGCTGTCCTCACCAAGTGAATTTTGCAAAATACAACTGAATTGCATTTTGGGAAGAAGTCACGTCATGACAGCATAGTCAGAGGGTCTTCCTGCCTAAACATGAAATCTATCCATCTGCAGGAGGCATGCTGCGTCCAGGGAGCTGCCGGGCTCCCTCCTCAGCCACTGCACTCAATGCACTCATTCATTCATTTATTATTTCCACTGATATTTACTAAGCATGTATTTTATTCCTTCATGGAGCTAACAAGCAAAAAGAAATAGAGGAAGTAAATGATGCTTAAGTGCTATAAGAAAATGTTAGGGCATAAGTGATAAGCTAGCCAGGATGTGTGTGTGTGTGTGTGTGTGTTGTGTGTATTGGGGGTATTGGGGGTATTGATATGAAGGGAAGCTGCTCAGAAAGAGGAAAATATAGAATGCAAAGTTCTGAGACAGGAAGAAAAACACAATATTTGAAGGTGGAATTTAATGGTACATGTTCAGAGAATGAGGGATTCAGCCTGGACATTTCTAGCCTTGTTCGCTTCCCTGCCCGCACACTCCAGTACTGGGGATCAAGCCTAGGGCCTTGTACATGGTGGGTAAGTGCTCTACCACTGAGCTGCACCCCCAGCCCAGCAGCATACTTATCCACGAGGAGGGAAACCAGTGTGGGCTTTGGGTCTCACAAATCGCGGGCAAACAGAATATGCACCATTTGGTGTTGGTTGTCAGAACAGGAGCGCAAGAACAGCTCCTCTTCCTATCCGACGGTCCCAGGCAAGCCTGGAGGGCCACTTGCCAGTTGCTCACTCTTCTCTTCGACTTGTTTTCTGGTTTGAAGCACGAAGCCAAGATCAAATCTTTGACAGACTACATGCAGAACATGGAACAGAAGCGGAGGCAGCTGGAAGAGTCCCAGGACTCCCTCAGTGAAGAGCTGGCCAAGCTCCGGGCCCAAGGTAAAATACTTGACTGCCACACCACTGTTAAATGCTCGACCTAAATCAGACAAATTAGTTGTCTGGCATCACAAGGTTTTTAATTTTGCCCAATTAAAGCATTTCTAGGTCTACTAAAATCAATAGTGTAAAAGGAAAAAGAGGAGACACTTGCGGGAGACTGTCCTGACAGGATCTGTTCATTGTCACACTTTCCCTCAGGCCCCTGTGTAAGTCAGACCTGCCCCAGTCCACCGTTCTCCTCTGGTCAGTCACAAAGGCCCATTGCTTCAACTGCCCATTGCCCTCGGCTCTGCCCTTTTCTGTCTCACTGCCACAGCCTGGCAGAATGGAGGACTGTGGTTTTCTCTGTTTCTGGGACGTCTGTTCCCAGCCTGCCACCGTGGACTGTGGACACTGTGTCCCAGTGAGCAGTGTGAAAATTCAAGTCCATTTTGCACCTGACCCCTGTGCCTCCCCTGCCCCTTGAATTCTGTTGCTCTCCATACAAGGTTGGAGCTCCCACCATGGCCAACCTGGCACCTTCTGCCCTTGAGTGACAGTTGGTACCCAATGAGGAGGAAACACTTCATGTATATGAATAAATAGTTGTAAAAATTCCAGAGTGGTAAGGAGAAATTCACAACTAGAACAGGATTAAGAATATATGCATTGTATAATGTCAGACCAAACACATATATTCTAGTCTGAAATTAGAACACAGTCTCTTTGGATGGCAAGTTAAATAATCATGCCTTTTGATTCTCAAATCTCAAATATTCATTGCAGAATTTTAGATCAGGTAAAACAAAACAATGGTAACAACAACAAAAGAAAGGAAGGAGAAAAAGCCACCTAAATGGTTAATGTTAAGTAAACCTTAATAGAAGTCTGTTTTCACATTGGAGCTTAAATATGTGAAGGTGCAGCAATACTGCTACAGTGATGTTAGAAATCGTGTATGAATTTTTTTTTTGAGACAGGGTCTCGCTTTGTAGTTTAGGCTGGCCCTGAGCTCACTATGTAGCCCAGGCAAGCCTGGAACTCAGCAATCCTCCTGTCTCTGCCTCCCGAGTGCTGGGATTATAGGCGTGAGCCACCACGCCCAGCATTGTATGTGGTTACCAGGATTGAACTCAGGACCTTGTGCTTACGAGGCAGGCGCTGGAACCACTGAGCTAAATCTCCGGTCCCTGAAATTTTGTCTATTATGTTTACAGCTACTAAAACCCAATGGAGTTTTATGTTCCTAGAAATACTTGATGGGGTAGTAGGACAAGTGATTGTTACCTTTTTATGTCCTTCATGGATGTTGCATAGTTATTTGCTTAGTGAATATGTTTTGTTTCAAATAATAAAAAATGGAACCTACTCTCCCTGCTATAACTTTGTAACATTTTCTTTATATGCTAAAGAATGGATGCTATGCCAGG